>JACEFZ010026633.1:0-65000 GCA_014155875.1 Cepaea nemoralis
CTACTACTACTACTACTACTACTTACTACTAGTTCTACTACTACTACTACTACTACTTCTACTACTATTACTGCTACTACTACTACTACTACTGCTACTACTACTACTACTACTACTACTACTACTACTACTACTACTACTACTACTACTACTACTACTACTACTACTACTACTACTGCTGCTGCTGAAACAGTCAAGTGTTATTTCTTTTGTTTAGTCTGAGATGGAGTGTTTTAAAATCCGACATCGCTGCACTCAGGACATTCCCACGCGTGCTCCGACCCCTCATTAGACAGCCAGCGAAGAACATATTGTTCATCTTTCCAACTGCTATCTGCTTGAAAGTTATTCAGGTCTTCCCTCTCAGTTTTGAGATTCGCACAGAACCCCCACTAACCCTCGCCATCATTCTCTCAACATATGGGTTCTCATTCTGTTCCCCCATTTGCTCAACCTAGTCCCACCAGTCTACCACCGAGATGTGCATTCCCTGCCAGCCTATCAGTCTGTTTATTCCCCTCACATTCCTACATGATCAGGGCAGAAAATCCAATGAATTCTCACAATGTGTGACCTCTGAAGTGAGGCAAGCCATTACACACGAAATATTCCTTACGTAACTTTACTAAACATATTCGGTGTGTCCGAAATGAATATAATGTGTGGTGCAGTGGTCACCTCCAACCAACGGAGTGCCGCTGTTACTGCTTCCTCCCCCATTCTCATGCTTGAAGTCGTAGCCTAATATGCCAGATTCTACCTTTCCAAGTATCGTACTATTAACCTTCGCAATGAAACCCCTGCCATTACGTCCATTTCACTCCACTGACCCATCGGTATAAATCACTATGTCACGTTGACGTGTGTTGCCCTGGATCAGCTGATGTACCTCAAACTCTGTGCAGCCTGTTGCCTATTTTCTGCACTCACAACCCAGTGTTACTTTTACCTTGTGCTAGACCGACATGTCTATCTATATTTTTACCCACTCTTTGTCAAGATTGATGTTCTCAATTTCACACACCTGGCTGATATATATTTCTGCCTGTGCCATCCAGGACCCGCCTCTTCTCAGTCTGTGACCCTTGACCATATCCGCGGCTTCTTGCAGACGGTGATCCCTTTCTCCAACGTCTCGCAGTTACCAGTTGGCTTGAAGGAACTGTGCCTGTCCGCAATTATTGGTACTGCAAGGACATGCCTCATGCATATAATAAGGTTTCCTTTGTGTACTTCAGGATCATCCTCATGGTCTCATTCTGTATACGCTGCAACTTTCAAACAGCTCTTTGATACTGTCAGCAGCCCCAAACCATACTTAATGACAGCCATTATTAATTACTGAAAGAGCATGTAAAGCATCCTCTCCTCTACCCCTATTCTATGGGAGGCTATGGTGGATATGGCTGCCATCGCCATGAACGCATTAGCTCCCTTCCAGGCTATACAGCCAATTCCTCTACATGATCCTTAAATGACATACATCTATCGAAGGTGATTCCCAAGTACTTAAAATCATTCTCTCTGCGGAGATGACGTATTTTCTTCTAGGTACTTCAATTTTAATTCACCGCAAACAACCGCAAACAAAGAAGAATCCCTTCGAGCTTCATTTGCATCGGTCCGGCAATCATTTTCCGGTTTAGTGTTCGGTGGACTGCTAGACCGATCGATGGATGTTTTTTTAAGTTTTTGGGCCTGTAGGGCCCTCACTGTCGACGACAGTGAGGGCCCTACGGGCCCAAAACTAAAAAAAAAACATCCATCGATCGGTCTAGCAGTCCACCGAACACTAAACCAGAAAATGATTGCCGGACCGATGCAAATGAGGCTCGAAGGAATTCTTCTTTGTTGCGGTGAATTAAAATTGAAGTACCTTCTTCTATTCTCATATAGGTACAGATCGTGTGATTGAATAAAATTATCATAGCACCATGTTGGCCAATGCAATAACAAAGAAACAAGAAATATAGCCACGCTTTAGAAAACACCGTACTACTATTTCTGGCGCTTTCTCTCTCTCTCTCTCTCTCTCTCTCTCTCTCTCTCTCTCTCTCTCTCTCTCTCTCTCTCTCTCTCTGTCTCTCTCTCTCTCTCTCTCTCTCTCTCTCTCTCTCTCTCTCTCTCTCTCTCTCGCTGTCTCAAACAAATACCCACATAATGTAGAAAGTCCTAAAGAACCCCCTTTCATTGTGACTGCACCGGCCAGCATCCCTGTTTTCATATGTAAAGTTAGTAATTGAGCTGTCGTAACCAGTTATATGATCGTGTTAAACACGTGATATGTATTATTAAACACTGTTAATATATATTTTCATTATTGTTTATCCCCAGGCTACTAGAATCAAAACCAGCCAGTTTCGTTGCACCTCGAATGGTAGTAAATAAATTATATATTTAATACTATCAATATGGTATTTTCTTTACATTTGATTGTTTCCTGTTACTTTGTTCTATTGTTGTTTGATAAGTAATGAAGCATATGGCAATTACTAAATGGTAACACTTCTGGGTAATAGATATAAAGGACGTCCAAAAACTGACTACATCAAGCAAGCATGGAAGGACAGTGGGCATTTGACTGACGCCCAGTTGACTAAATCACACTAGCATTTGGGACATTTGGGTTTAGACTTATCCTGGGCTCAAGATGATTGCTGAAAACAGCACACATTGAAGTCACATGATCAGATGACATCAACACCAATCTATATACTACACTATACCATACCATATCATACCGTACTGTAAGGTGTTGAAATGGTGGTCGGAATCAGAATCACTTAGTGCATCACCCGGGCTCTGTTATGCTAGAGACATGGGACTAATTCCTCTCATCCGTGCTCTGTTATGCTAGAGACATGGGAATAATTCCTCTCATCCGTGCTCTGTTATGCTAGAGACATGGGACTAATTCCTCTCAGATGTGTGATAGTTATGCTAGAGACATGGGACTAATTCATCTGTGGGGTGTGGATTCTAATTTATGAGAATATTATGTGAAGTTATCTAGGGGATTTAATTTCATTCTCTATTATTTAGCCACTTGAGGTGATCATGGAATTCTACCATAAACACAAGGAGGAAAATAGTTCACTCCTGTTCATAGCTGTATTTATGAGTACTTCTCCATTCCCACTTATCACCCTTTAAAATTTACTATAGTGCTAGAAGACATTGATTGTTCCCAACATATAACAACCACTGATGAACACCACATTTACTTGATGTACACATCAACAAATTTTGGACAAACAGTTCAAGTATGAATCAAGATCTGCAGTTATATATATATGTGTAATAAACACTATGCATTTTCAGACAGGCATGGGAATACTTTGCATTATCTTAATACATTTACACCCTTTTTGCCCAAGAAAAAAACCAATGTTATTACAAACAACACAACAACCACAAATTGGGTCTACTTTCATTTACCCTCATAATTAAGGCAAATAAAGATCTAATAGAACCCAACATATCAACATTTGTTTCTGACAACTTTTACCATTCTCTCATTTTAAACAATAATGAGTTGGTGTCAAAATACTATACATATATACCATAACATAACCCTTTAGTTGTACACCATTACCATGTTAAACACTCTTTACCTTTTCCATGTCATAGAAGAAAAACACACACATGAAAACAGTTGATACTAATAATTAAATTAATTAATTATAGTGTTCATTTAGGCATTGCGGATGGGTATTCCTCTTCAGTGCTAAGCTGTTAATGTCCATAATTATCCGGGAAAGCAATAAATACTCACAGTCATGTTTTAATGTCCCCTGAAGTTTGTTGCGGAAATACTTATAATCCCTATTAGGAAATAAATTCACCACATATCCCTTCCATTGGGGCTGAATTCACGAATCTTCTGTTGCGAACGGCTCGGTGTCAGTGTGAAATTGAGGCCTGGGTTGGTCATACCTTCAGGAGATGCATCTTGAGTCTTGGACTAAGGTTCTTCCCTATATCACCATATCCGATGAAAAGGATGCCGACCTTTCAGCTTCTCGGCTTATAATATCCGAATCTCAATTTTGTTCCCACAGATTTTTCACCCACCTAGTCATCAGTCTATAACCTATTCCACAGTTGATGGCATTTAGGCTGACATGCGACCAGCACAGAGTTCTGATTCATTATTTACTTTCAGTGTAGACATACAATTCTGCTTGTTATTCATTTGGTTCATCTGGAATTAATTCCAGGATTCTGCTGCAGGCATGAGACTGAAGAATATTATTCCACCACATATCCAGGGTTGCAAGCCATCAGGTGATTCCTGTGGTTGCAGGCGTAAAGGCATTTACTCCGCTAGCTGCTTTCATATGGTCTTTTTTATTATGTGTTCAGGTTTTGGAACCTTGAGGTAATCTGGTGTAGTTATGGTTCAGAAATTCTGAAGTTGGTACATTGATTGTATTGGCTATAATGTTGTTTCAGTGTCTCTTTCCATTTGTTTGAGTGAGTGTTCATAGCTAGAACTTGGTTTTGCATGGCTGGAACCTTATGTTTGACTGTTGCAGCTGTGAGGCCATAGGAGATACTTCTCAGAAGTAAAGCAGACGATACACTGTTGTCAGTACTCTGTTGATCTTCATCTTTGTAGATTATTAGATCTTGAAGTCCATCCTGGATATTCCTACTAAAATAGGACTTCCTCAATCACACCGTCAGTTGTCTTCGTATGTATCTCTTTTGTTTGCATTTGCAGCTTATGAGTGCAGAAGTAAACGATGTATATATAGATCCAGAACATGGTTAAGCCATTTAGTCCTGACTCACCTTCATCAGGCTTTTAACCCAGGATCCTGATGATAGTTATGAAATGCAGTTCCACCAAAACCATCACTCGCTTCTCTTCTATAGAAAAGGGATGACAAGAATACAACACGAGCATTAACCTACTGTGTTATGGTAAAAGGTTTACAACACAATTACAAACAACAATACAACCAACAAGAGGAGAAGGGGAAAGGAGTCGGTGTCCACGTTCCACTGTCCCTCGTCTTGTTTGGTGTAGAGCCATTCTGACTCTAAATAGTGAAAAAGGTATTTTCTCACTTATATTTTGTTCTGTAGTTACTGGGACTATTAGATAAGTGAAGTCATTCTGTCCATCCAACATGTTGATATTGTATCTCTCATTATTGAAGAGAATAGCCTATACAGAATCTCTGTGGTTTCTAATGCCGCGTCTTCCTTTTGGCACTATAATCATCACTAGGCAGTCGTTGCCACAATAAGAACCATTAGAAGAAGAAAACAAAGAGCAGGAAAATACATGCCATGCGAATCAGTAAACTTAAAAAACCTTAAAGACGAGGCAGTAAGGGTAAATTATGAGAAAGAACTAACTGAACTCTTTGTAAAATTACCTACGGAAAGAAAAACAGTGGAAGAAGAATGGGAGATGTTCAAATCAAGCATTTTAAATACTGCAAAAATAACATGCGGAACCACGAAAAATCGCAAACCACGGATAAAGAAAATAACAAGTTGGTGGAACGCAGAAGTAAAGAAAGCGGTAAAAGAAAAAAAGGAAAAATATAAAAAGTGGTTGAAGAGCAAACAAGAATGTGATTACAGAGAATACAGAATAGCGAGAAGACATGTGAGTAGAATAGTAAAGAGGGAAAAACAGAAAGACTGGGAAGAGTATGGAGAAACCCTAAATAAAAACTACAAGGAGGCAACCAGAAACTTCTACAAAAAGATAAGTGCAATGCGAACCAGAGGAGAACCCTTTGACCCAACTGAAATAATTAACAGCGAAAATGGAGAACCAATAAGTGAACAAAAACAGATCCTAATAAGATGGAAGCAGTATTTTGAACAACTTCTCAACATCCCATCAGATGTCACAGGAATTCAAGAGACCTACACAGATGTCACCGAGGAACTAGAACCAGACATACTAAAAGAAGAAATTATAGAAGCCATCAGATTAGCCCCATTGAACAAATCACCAGGACAGGATGAAATACCAAATGAACTAATTAAAGCAGCAAGGGAAGTAGGAACAGCTTGGCTACATAGACTATTCAACCATGTTTGGGTAGAACAACAGACACCACGAGACTGGGGAAACGCCATAATTATCCCAATTTGGAAAAACAAAGGACAGCAAAAGAGATTGCACACAATACAGAGGCATTTCACTGTTGAGTCATACTGGGAAAATATTTTGCAAAATTCTTGAAAAAAGATTACGAACTACTTTAGAACCCCAGCTAAGCGAAACGCAGCTTGGATTTAGGAAAAACAAAGGATGCACAGACGCCATTTTTGCTCTTAGACAACTTATAGAAAAATCAATTGAATTCAATGAAACACTCTACTTAGCCTTTGTTGACCAAGAAAAGGCATTCGATAGGGTAGATAGAAACAAGCTGTGGGAAATCCTTAAACAATATGGAGTGAGTACACATCTAACAAACCTATGTAGAAGTTTATACAACAACAGTGAATGCATAGTGAGAGCAACTGGAGGACACTCAGAACCCTTCACCATAAGATCTGGAGTACGACAAGGTTGTGTCCTGTCCCCTCTCTTGTTCATAACATATATAGACAACATATGTAAAGAAACCAGCCAAGCAGAGACAGCAAGAATACCGCATGACGAGAACACAGAAGAAGAACCATCTGCAAATCTAACCATTAGAGAACTCCTGTTTGCGGACGACCAAGCACTAATAGCAAAATCAGAAGCTGAATTACAAGACCACATGAATAGTCTAAACGAAATGTGTAAGGAACATAACATGAAAATTAGCACAAGCAAAACAGAGGTAATGACTATAACTAAAGAAGAAAAACAGCAACAATTCACCTAAACGAACATCCCTTGAAACAAGTAAAGAGCTTCAAGTACCTAGGAAGTATAATATCATCAAATGGCAGATCAGAAGACGAGATCGAAAATAGGTGCAATAAGGCAAATCAACTCATTGGACAAATGGCACCAATACTAAAGAACAAACATGTATCAATAACTACTAAGAAAGCACTTTACAACACAATCTTCCTACCAACTCTGTGCTACCAATGCCAAACCTGGACAATGACAGAAAAAGAGAAAAGAAAAATCACAACAACAGAAATGAGGTTCCTGAGAAGAATACTCAACGTATCAAGAAGAGATAAGATCAGAAATGAAGAAATCAGGACTAAAGTGGGGGTTAAAGCTGCTCTAGATTTTATTAGAAAGCAGCAAGTCAAATCGGTTTGGCCATGCATGTAGGCTACCAGTCAACAGCATGCCACAACAAGCAATGATGTACAGACCAGATGGAAACAGAGGAAGAGGCCGACCACGTAAACGTTGGACGGAGGGAATAACAGAATCCATGGGAATGTCGATATACGAAGCCCATAACCGGGCACTCTCACGAAGTTTATACTTCACCTCGACACCGCAAGGTACAAGAGGAACATGATGAGATGAGATGAGATCACTAGGCCAAGACTATTCAACATTGGCTTTTTAAATACTGACATACACATGGATTCTTCTATCAACATCCTCTAATCCCAAGGTGCAACATTGAAATGTATATTCCCACAGTAAAAAGTAACAATCAGAACAGAGAAAATTCTCATACTAGAAAAAAACATACATGTACATTTTTATGATATTAAGTACATGATAATCATACATAATAATTAATCATAATGATGATGCAGGGAGCCTAGGTTTTTGAATTTTCTTCAGGGGTTAATCCACAAACTAAAACATCCATTGTTTTCCCCCACTGCGTACAGTACATGCGGGCAGTAATCGCTGTGATATATTTTGCCAATGACTGCTATTATTCGGAGTGTATTTATTAGAATAACTTATGCCGAAGGTCCAGTATTCTGAATATTGCAAGCACATTTATTCACATCAATCTTCGCTTCTGTTTCTACTACGGTGAGGCGATGGGGATTGAATCCTATCCGAACATGCATTTACATCACTTGTTTACTTTAATTGTTCATGAATTTATATTCTAAAACATGTCATTCCCTAACACTATTTTATGAAATGATTATATGTTCACCACTCATGCTGAGTGGTTGATAATCTGTTAACAAAAGGATTGTACTAAAGTTTAGCACTCTAGTTCCAAGTTACAGATTATGAATTAGGAAAACAATTTATCCAAAATGAACTGAGTCCATGATATGCGTACTCATGTGTATGTCTCCGCACGGATAACAATTTCCTTTCTATAGTACATAGATTATTTCCAGATTTCTAAGCATAGATAGTGAGATATAGTTCACAATGCATAGAAGTTTTAACATAGGAATATGAAATTGACAGACACGAGTTCTCTACTGAAGTATGAATCAAGAGTCTGTTCCCACCTTGAGAAAATGCCTAGAATGTGTTTTTGACCTGAGTTTGATACTCTACGGTACACATAATATTTCTAGATTGTAAGCACTACTAGTGAGATATAAGTTCATAATGGCCATACAAGATTTTAACATATGGATTTGAAATTGTAAAACAGGAAAAATTACAGCGTGGCGCCCACATGTGTTTCCTTGGTAAACATCATTCAGCCTGGTTTAAGAGAATTGACTTATTATTCTAACTAATTCTTAATTAAACATACTGGTCTATGTAATACATAAATACATCTTAATAATGTAGATATAACATACCAATAGTTGAAGAGAATCATGGTTTTAAAGGCAAAATTGCCTTTTTCTCACACGGGAAACTTTTACATGTCTGCTCCCTTTGTTTGGCTGAACTAAAATGGCTACACTGGTCTTTGTTTTCAACCTCGCCGGGCTTGGCCAGGTACGCGAGCCAAAATAAAGCCAACTAAATTAAGCTGTGCCACGTTCAGTCTATCGTTGTTTTATTTTCTCCTACATTGAGTAATTTACTTAAACAGTAATTGAAAGGGGTTGTTTATTTTTAAGGGAGTCAATAAATAGGAAAGGGTAAGGACATTTTATTATATCACACGCCTCCCCCATTTAAGCCATGTATTTCTTTTAGAAAATAAATGATCAAGTAGTACTCTACAATTTCCGTCTTTACATTGACTCACCTAGTATCCATCCCTTTGTAATTTCCTACATTACTTCCTGTCACGAGCGCCATGAGTTAACCAGCTAATAATACCGACGTTTGCGTGGCGTATATTTTCTGGGCCACAACAGTCGTACTAACAGAGTAAACACAGCTGTACAGGTTACATCGTGTCAGCCCATATACACATTTGGTGGTGAGTGAGTAGGAATGGATACACAGAGTTGGCAGTTCATTAACAAGTAGAATCACATATATTGTCAGCTTAGGATATGGAATGGTTCCGTTTGTCATCTATACGGCCGGACATCAGACGAAAATGGCTGCTGGGATTGTCACCACGGAACAGAAGATTGACAAGTTTGTCAACATTTGAATGCAGATGGAAGCCGTGAGATCACAGGGGCAGATGTAAAACGGAAGTACCTAGTACGGAAAACAGTGCATCTGTCAATTCTTGGTTTCCGGCACATCAAGATGATTGGCAGCTTGGTATCGAAACTCTTTGTTGGGAGTATACAGAAACTAGCTGGCTTGTTTTGAGAATCTAGGCAATTACTGACAACTTTGACAGGATTTAAGCCAGGAAAATAGTTCTTGACAGGGGATGATTTGCCACTGTGCCACCTGTGTGGGGGAGTAAAGGATAACGTCACGTGGCCAACTTTGGTAGTTTGCGATATAAACTCGAGTTGAGATCAACTAGGGTGGACTTGAATAATGCTCTAGTTAGAGTGCCAGGGCACTGCAGCGCCTAGTGGAAATAATATCTACCGTGTGTTAATTAGTGACTTAATTTTGCACGTGCCTATAATGGCAGATGTAGATATGATTGATAGGACTGCAGTAGTGCCATTTAAGGTATAACCTATTATAATATATTCGTTATAATTACTTTAGGCAGTAGCCTTGTTAAACTATAGTGTGATGATTAGCACTGTTAGTGGAAACTAAATAGATTAGTGAAGTGTTGATAAGCTTTACTAGTTGAGAATTGAGTAATGAGGGATAATTGGGATCTTCCCGTAGGTGTCCCTGGTGGGCGGGGTTCCGCATTCTGGTTGCTGATTTTTTCTTTGTCATAGCCTGATTCGGCTCTAGGTGGGTAGCTAATCTGCTTTGTGACTAAGTCTAGTTAGCTAAAGATCATTAAGCAAGGTGATATGCTTACACTCAGCCGAAGGGATCAGTGACTAGTACTATCACCAGATGTGTTGTTTCTATCCTAGGTTCCCTACCAGATCCAAGGAAACTCTACAAGTTTTGGGAAAGAATTAAAAAACCCATTCTGAAGAACACCAGTTCAAGAGTCAATAAAGTTGCATACAGAAACGTAACTTACGCTAGAAGGAAATTGATTCATCAAAGAGAGTGATGCATACTGATGCACCACACAGCATCAGACAGTAGTAACTAAATGAGAACAGTCTAATAGTTACTTAGTGTTATATAATCTCGTGTAATAGAACACAAGACATTATACTTGAGGCTAGATAGACACGAGTGAGGATCCAGTACAGTAACAATTAACATTAATGACTGTGTACACACTACAAAGGACTTGTGCAGTTTTTTTTAAGGTACGTTAGGAACGGACATTGTGTAGAGTGCAACCGGTCCATGATTAACTGTTAATACCACCGGTGTCTATTTCGGATGTTCATGAAATTGGATTACCAGAGGTCTACAGAGGCAAAGCAGTATCCGGCAAGATGGTTTCGGCAACGGGTGAGAAGTACATGTTCTGACGTACCGTGCTGTGGTCTATCTTTGCTAGGATCAGCTGACTGGGTTGCTGTCTGAGAGTCAGAGTCTACACACTTTATAGAACACGTCACACATTTTCTTCACATACACGTCTCATATACGTTACACTTTTATTTTAATAAATTACTCTTTATTAATTTCTAGAAGCAAGAGTTGTTGAGTATGTTGCGTTGGGGAAGTATGAGAAGGGGGCATAGTACGACAGTGAGAGAGTGATAGGAAAAGGTGTCGATAGGCTGAGGGAGTGTGTTGGACGGAAGCTGGTGGATTCTCCAGAATATTGAGAGGAAAAAAAAATATTATAATGTGGGTGTCGGCTCTCTTCACTCCAGGGACGACACTGTAAAGGAGGACACGACATTATTGGGGGACCGTCCGGGATCTTTGGACAGCGGGATCTCTCGTAAACGTGATTTTTGGACAGCGGGATCTCTCGTAAACGTGATCTTTGGACAGCGGGACCTCTCGTAAACGTGATCTTTGGACAGCGGGATCTCTCGTAAACGTGATCTTTGGACAGCGGGATCTCCCGTAAACGGAATCCTTGGACAGCGAGATCTCCTGCAAGCAGGAACGTTTGACAGTGGGATCTTCTGACAACGGGGTTTTTTGACACGGGATCCTTAGTTATAAGAGGGAGATATCATTTTGGAGAATCCAGCTAGAGTGAATGGGGATAGGGGTTAGGACTAATTAATATCTTACCTGTTCACACTTCACACGTCTGCATAGGTCTGTGGTCCTGATTCTACTCTTGTCACTGAGTGAATGTGCTGTGTGTAGTAATATCTAGATTTATAGTACTTGTTCATATATCTGTATAGTAATTTGCAGTTATATTGTACTAGACCTGCTAGCTTACCTCTCTGTATAATGGCCACCCCCAAACTAACCACGTTAGAATTAAAGGCAAAGGGGGAAGAAATGGGACTGGCGGGTTCTGCTCTAACGGATTACATACAGGAAGTGGAGAGAGAGTATCGTCAGGCAGAAAGGGAAGATCGAAAGGCCGAGCTGGAATTGAGAAGGATGGAGTTGGAACAAGCAGCTAAGAAATTGGAAGCTGAGCAAGCAGCTAGGAAATTGGAAGCTGAGCAAGCAGCTAGGAAATTTGAAGCTGAGCAAGCAGCTAGGAAATTAGAAGCGGAACAGGAAGCACAGAAAAGGGAGCACGAGTACCGGATGCGGGAACTCGAGCTCAAGAGTCAATCTAATGGAGAAACTGAGGGAGCAGTTGGAGGTTCCTCCATCCCAGGATCAACACCAGTAGGTGGACATGGGTACCATGCTATGAAGTTTCCTTTAGCGGTCTACGAGGAGGACAAAGAGAAGATTGACCAATACCTACAACGCTTCGAGGCTATGTCAGTTGCTATGGGTTTGGAGCGTAACAAATGGAATCTTAAGCTATCCCAGGGATTACGCGGGACGGGATACGAGGTTTATACTCGCCTGCCACCAGGACATGAGAACAATTATGATGAGTTAAAGACGGCTCTGCTGAAACGATTCGAGGTTACGTCACATACCTACCGGAAAAAATTTCGAGCAGCGAAACGAGAACCGGGAGAGTTGTTTGCCGCCTACAGTTTGCGTCTTAAATCTTATCTCCATAAGTGGATGGATTTGGCTGGGTTCGCACATGACTATGAGAGTCTGGAAGAGCTCATGGTGGTCGACCAGCTGAAGAAGCAAATGTCTAAACCTCTCAGGACGTTCCTGGGAGAACAAGGAGCGGAACGTATTGACCTCGTGACTAAATTAGCAGAACGGTTCGTCGAGGTACATGGGGAGGCAGGGGAAACCCTTTCCACCAACTCCAAAAGTCAAGAGAAACATGACAAGAAGAAAGCCAAAAACTCAGGAACAAAAAAGTGGGAACCTTATGTGCAAAAATCAGAGGATAGTTCAGAGAAGAAGAAGGAGGGAAGCAAGAGCACTTCAAGCTCTACACCAAAACGACCATGGTCGGAGAAGTGGTGTTCAATTTGTAAGTCACCCTCTCACAATACGAGGGACTGCAAATCGAAGGCTAAGAACCCTCACTTTGCAGCATGTCAAGTGACTTCCAAGGAGGTTGTCACGGAAAATGCCAAGGTCAACAAGGAAGCTCGCCACCAGGAGAGCTCACTCAAGTCCGACAATAGAAAATCTAGGATAGGGAAATGGTGCAACCTATGCAAGTCAAACACGCACAATGCTATTGACTGCAGGGGAAAGTCAGGAGACACTCAATTCGTCGTGTGCTCAGGGAAACCTAAGGTGGAGCCCACCGAACAGGTCGAGGCCGAGGAAGAGACTCCAGACCAGGAAAAACCACCTGTAGTGGAATTGGTAGAGGTTAACGGTCGTCAAGTGGAGTGTTTATACGACACAGGACTGGACGGGGAGGCCGTGATTTCTGCGGATCTGGTACATCCAGAACAATTCACAGGTGAAACATTGGATATACAGCCTGCACAGAAAAGTGCTGTAACCATGAAGTTGCCCATTGCTAATGTGGAAATTCGGTCAAGGTACGTCACCGGCACCATCAAGGCCGCTGTATTGACCGATCCCATTTTTCCAGTCATCCTAGGTTGCCGGTATGTCTTTCTGGGAATGCCCAGGGAGCCAATCCATATGGGAACAATGCAGACTCGCTCTCAGACGAAAACGGAAGAGGCAGACGCAATTGTGACTAACCCAATGCCGGGGGAGTTACGAACTGCCCAGAGTGAGGATGATACTTTACGTCCTTGCTACAAAAAGCTGCAGAACAGTGCTGATCCACCAGGACGGGGGCAGTACTACATGAAGAATAGGATACTCTACAGGAGAGCAGGAAGGGGAGACAACCTATACGGTCAGTTGGTCGTCCCGAAAGCTCACCGGTCCCAGATTCTTCATATGGGGCATACCATCTCCTTTAGTGGACACATGGGTATTGCCGCCACCATGCAGCGGATTTCCTGCCACTACTATTGGCCGGGAATGACAGATGATGTGCGTCGGTATGTGAAGTCATGCCCTGAGTGCCAGAGGGTGGCACCGAAACACTGGACAGCACCGGTGATGTTGGGTGAGATGCCCATCATGAACTCTCCTTTCGAGAGGGTAGCCATCGATATCGTGGGTCCACTTCCCAGGACTAGGAAGAGGAACATGTATATACTCACAATGGTGGATTGCTGTACAATGTGGGGTGAAGCCATACCGTTGACCACGATTGACTCGAAAAGAGTGGCGGACGCACTGATGGAGGCCTTTACCAGATTAGGCTTTCCGGATCAAATTCTGATGGATAATGGATCTCAGTTTTGTGGAAAACTCATGGAGGAGGTATTTAGGGTGTTTCACTCTAACCACATACATACCAGCCCTTACCACCCTCAAGCCAATGGACAAGTAGAGCGTTTCAACGGCACGTTGATGACAATACTCAGGAAACTAGCGCAGGAAAAACCTGATAGGTGGGATGAATATATCCCAGCAGCACTCTTTGCCTATCGGGAAGTTCCTCATGGCTCAACAGGACTACCACCCGCTACGTTGCTGTTTAGTCGTCCAATCAAAGGACCGTTGGAAGCCATGTTGAGGAGTTGGACTGAAGAGGGGACGTCAGAAGAAGTGATCTCATCCTATCAATACGTGGAGGAACTGAAAGAAAAACTCCACAAGGGATGGACTCTGGCAAATCAAAACTTGAAAAAGGCCAGGAAAAGACATGCGGCTTACTACAACCGTAGGTCTAAAGAAAGATCTCTAGAGGTGGGAGATAAAGTCTTGTTGCTACTCCCAACGGGAAACAACAAACTGGAGATAGGCTGGCAAGGACCATTTCCCGTGGAAAGGGTGATATCCAGAACCAACTATCAAATCCGGATCCGGGGAAAGTCAAAGATTTTCCATATCAATCTCTTGCGGAAATACGAAGAGAGACCCGGAGACAAGGCAGCGCACCTCATGGCAATGGCAGTTGCAGTGGAGACAGAAGTGGGAACCAGCGAGGGCAGGGAATATCCCTTAGTACACCAGGAAACTTATAGGGATGTGCAAGTGAACCCTGATCTGACCTCCCAGGAGAGGGAAAGGATAACCCAGGTTCTCAAGTCTCATAAGGAGATACTGACTGATAAACCAGGACGAACGAGGTTGGTGGAGTTTGAGATGACTTTGACCACACAGGAGCCTGTTCGCCAGAAGGTTTACCCAGTGCCATTCTCTAAAGAAAAGGCCCTGGAGGAGGAAATACAGAAACTGCTGGAGGATGACGTGATTGCACCATCCACATCCCCATACAATGCAGGGGTAGTTTTGTTACGCAAACCAAGTGGAGAACACAGGTTGTGTATAGATTACCGACTGCTGAACAGTCATACACAGTTTCAGGTGGAACCTTTGCCGAATCCAACTCAGTTATTCGCTAGGCTCCATAAGGCTCGGTACTTTTCAAAGGTGGATCTGAGTCACGGGTACTATCAGATACCAGTCAAACCGGAGATTCGACCACTGTTAGCTTTCAGTACACCCAGTGGACACTACGAATTCAAGGTCATGCCCTTTGGACTCAGCAATGCACCTAGTGTGTTTACACGCATGATGAGGACTTTACTAGATCCGTTACAGGATCCGTCCATCATCTCATTCATGGATGATATTCTGATTTCCAGTGACAGCTTGGATGACCACTTACAATCCTTGGAGAGAGTGTTTAATAGACTCAAGGAAGCAGGGCTTACTGCTTGTCCAACCAAGTGCATGATTGGTTACCAGACTCTGGAATTTCGAGGTCACACCATCACTCCAGGACACATTGTCCCAGAAGAGAAGAACCTGGAGAAAATCAGAAATGCACCAAGGCCAAAAACGAAGAAGGATGTGCGATCTTTTCTCTCGTTGTGTGGGTTCTACCACAAATTTATCCCACATTTCACTGAACTGGGAGCTCCGTTGACGGAAACCTTGAAAAAGGGATTCCCGGACCAAATCATTTGGACACCAGAATGTGAGAATGCCTATAGTCAGTTAAAGGAGGCCTTGGTCAGCAAACCTGTATTACAGCTCCCTGACCTTTCCAAACCATTTGTGTTGAGAACGGATGCGAGTGCGATTGGAATTGGAGCCGCTTTGTTACAGGAAGGAAAAGACGATGCTTCGGTTTTGAAACCTGTGGCATACGCAAGTAAGAAACTTCTACAGGCGGAGAGGAATTATTCAACCGTCGAGAGAGAGTGCTTGTCCCTCGTATGGGCAGTGCAAAAATTTCAGCCATATTTGTATGGAGTTAAGTTTCGGGTTCAGTCGGATCATCAGCCCCTGATGTTCCTGGCTACTTCTCAGAAGCTCAACGCACGTTTGATGCGGTGGTCGTTGTTACTTCAACCGTATAATTTCACAGTAGAGTACATTCCTGGGAAGGAGAATGTTGGAGCGGATTTCTTGTCAAGACACCCAGCTCCTGAAGAAGAGGAATGAATCATCTGGATTTAACTCATGGTGGAGAAGAGTGAGATGGACTACTCTCTTAAGAGGGGGCCTATGTCACGAGCGCCATGAGTTAACCAGCTAATAATACCGACGTTTGCGTGGCGTATATTTTCTGGGCCACAACAGTCGTACTAACAGAGTAAACACAGCTGTACAGGTTACATCGTGTCAGCCCATATACACATTTGGTGGTGAGTGAGTAGGAATGGATACACAGAGTTGGCAGTTCATTAACAAGTAGAATCACATATATTGTCAGCTTAGGATATGGAATGGTTCCGTTTGTCATCTATACGGCCGGACATCAGACGAAAATGGCTGCTGGGATTGTCACCACGGAACAGAAGATTGACAAGTTTGTCAACATTTGAATGCAGATGGAAGCCGTGAGATCACAGGGGCAGATGTAAAACGGAAGTACCTAGTACGGAAAACAGTGCATCTGTCAATTCTTGGTTTCCGGCACATCAAGATGATTGGCAGCTTGGTATCGAAACTCTTTGTTGGGAGTATACAGAAACTAGCTGGCTTGTTTTGAGAATCTAGGCAATTACTGACAACTTTGACAGGATTTAAGCCAGGAAAATAGTTCTTGACAGGGGATGATTTGCCACTGTGCCACCTGTGTGGGGGAGTAAAGGATAACGTCACGTGGCCAACTTTGGTAGTTTGCGATATAAACTCGAGTTGAGATCAACTAGGGTGGACTTGAATAATGCTCTAGTTAGAGTGCCAGGGCACTGCAGCGCCTAGTGGAAATAATATCTACCGTGTGTTAATTAGTGACTTAATTTTGCACGTGCCTATAATGGTAGATGTAGATATGATTGATAGGACTGCAGTAGTGCCATTTAAGGTATAACCTATTATAATATATTCGTTATAATTACTTTAGGCAGTAGCCTTGTTAAACTATAGTGTGATGATTAGCACTGTTAGTGGAAACTTAATAGATTAGTGAAGTGTTGATAAGCTTTACTAGTTGAGAATTGAGTAATGAGGGATAATTGGGATCTTCCCGTAGGTGTCCCTGGTGGGTGGGGTTCCGCATTCTGGTTGCTGATTTTTTCTTTGTCATAGCCTGATTCGGCTCTAGGTGGGTAGCTAATCTGCTCTGTGACTAAGTCTAGTTAGCTAAAGATCATTAAGCAAGGTGATAGGCTTACACTCAGCCGAAGGGATCAGTGACTAGTACTATCACCAGATGTGTTGTTTCTATCCTAGGTTCCCTACCAGATCCAAGGAAACTCTACAAGTTTTGGGAAAGAATTAAAAAACCCATTCTGAAGAACACCATTTCAAGAGTCAATAAAGTTGCATACAGAAACGTAACTTACGCTAGAAGGAAATTGATTCATCAAAGAGAGTGATGCATACTGATGCACCACACAGCATCAGACAGTAGTAACTAAATGAGAACAGTCTAATAGTTACTTAGTGTTATATAATCTCGTGTAATAGAACACAAGACATTATACTTGAGGCTAGATAGACACGAGTGAGGATCCAGTACAGTAACAATTAACATTAATGACTGTGTACACACTACAAAGGACTTGTGCAGTTTTTTTTAAGGAACGTTAGGAACGGACATTGTGTAGAGTGCAACCGGTCCATGATTAACTGTTAATACCACCGGTGTCTATTTCGGATGTTCATGAAATTGGATTACCAGAAGTCTACAGAGGCAAAGCAGTATCCGGCAAGATGGTTTCGGCAACGGGTGAGAAGTACATGTTCTGACGTACCGTGCTGTGGTCTATCTTTGCTGGGATCAGCTGACTGGGTTGCTGTCTGAGAGTCAGAGTCTACACACTTTATAGAACACGTCACACATTTTCTTCACATACACGTCTCATATACGTTACACTTTTATTTTAATAAATTACTCTTTATTAATTTCTAGAAGCAAGAGTTGTTGAGTATGTTGCGTTGGGGAAGTATGAGAAGGGGGCATAGTACGACAGTGAGAGAGTGATAGGAAAAGGTGTCGATAGGCTGAGGGAGTGTGTTGGACGGAAGCTGGTGGATTCTCCAGAATATTGAGAGGAAAAAAAAATATTATAATGTGGGTGTCGGCTCTCTTCACTCCAGGGACGACACTGTAAAGGAGGACACGACACTTCCCTATGTTAGATAATCTATCAGGGCCACGTCCATTTTCTTATAGTCACGACAACTGGCATAACCTTAAAGGCTTACTTCCCTTTTAGTGAAAAAGTGTTGTACCCTCTTCACTGTTGTCAGCCATGGTTTGAAATGTGCGTGGTTATCTGATAATTTGCTACTTTTAGTACTGATTTGTCTGCATCAAACCTACTTTTTGAAGCAATTAAAATATCATCATTAAGCTTTCAATAGCCAGATGATACTGTTCATATGAGATCATTTGTTGAATTTCTTTTCCCACTATATTTAGTCTGGCGTTAGGAACTGGAGAAAGTCCTGAGTACTCCTACATGGGTTATTAAGAAATCTAACATCTGCATTTTGCTGATTCTGGGTCTTGTGCGTCCACTCCCCTCAGATTCTTTTCCCAGCAGAAAGTCTGTTCTCTGCTTGTAGTTCATTATGGTCTTCATGTACCCACTGCTAATGTAAGCATGACTAGTTGGGATATATAACAGTTTGATTTCTCTCTCATTAGATTATCAATCTTGAGATTATGTTAAAACCAACGGTTAATTCTGCGTCTACTGATAGCATATTAAACTCGCCCGTCTCCCTGTAAGTTAGACTTGTGTTTTAACTATAGATCTGATATTTAAAGGAAGCTAAAGATGGTTCCTGTTGAATACATTTTCATCCAACACATCATGTGTTTGGGTTATTAGTCGAGGTATGGGATTTTCCCTGATCAGGTTTAGTAACTACTGATTAGAGTGGTGTTCCCATTTCTCTTGCGGGTTTTCCCGGAGAATCTCGTCTAACATGTAAACAACGGTCCAACTTTTCTAGATTTCCGTTCTGAACCGAATATTACGGGGAACATGAATCTGTCCGACTGAGTTAATTCTCAGCTTACTCTCTCTGCTTTTCCTTCTAATCGAGATCTATTTTACGCTAGAATCCTTATTAGTAATTCTAAGCTGATGTGTTTGAGTTTCACTCTGTATTTGTTGCTTTGGTGTTGAATTACGAGCAATTTTGCGTCGCTTGGCGTACATTGATCGTCGTCTGCCTCCCTCCAGGTCTTGTGATCTTAAATGTTTACTGTGTGCATCTGATGTTTTTATACACTAGCTTTAGCCTCTATAAAATATTATGATTATAAATTTTCAGGCTGTAACTGGTTTTAAAACTGAGGAACAGATTCTATTACAACGCACAAAATATAATTAAGAAAGGTCTCCTCTATAGTGGGATGAAACAATCCTAGATTTCTGATAATCCAAACATCCAAACAAAACACAGATGACGTATTATTTGTGTACACTTATTATTTTCCTGGATTCATGGTGATATCCACATGTTTTTAAACCAATCGGGACTAGTTGTTTGATGCAGTCAAATTCACGCTTGCCGCCTTTACTTCCGAGGAAAGTTCCCGGTACTCATCACATTATAAGCTGTTTAGACCTGGGAGCTCAGTTCAATGAAATATAATCGCGATACCCCTGGAAAAGGGCAGTAGCTCTGCTGTCCCGACTGGGATCAGCAAAGTTCAGCTACAGTTATGTAAGTGCATCCTTCAACATATTTGTCCGTGGATTAAACGTGGTGGCCGCTCTAGTAAGTGCACTTGCCTACTACAGACATTTGTGCTGCATTTGATCAACTGCAGTAGAAAGTCTGAAGCAGATTAATGAGTTCAAATACCTGGACACCCTGGTGGCAGCAGACTCAAGGCATAATTAAGCCATAATTTACGCTACATTTTTATGTCTGCAGCAATAAAGGTGACCACGAGTATTCTTATGTGATATATAGAGCCAATTCTGATAAATGGAATTGAATCAAAGATAATTATTATATTATTTAGACATTTCTAAGAAGGAGCGTAGATTTGGCTTTTCAATCTATAAAGTGGTGTTTAATTAGAATGAAGTTAACATCATGCATAGTTTAACAGAATAATGCAGGCGTCTAGACACAAACCAATTCACTAAAAGAACGTGTTTCTGTCATCCTCAGTAAACAAACTTCAATCTTTAGTCATTGTCGTGGATTACCTTTAGTGTCGTCCCTGGAGTGAGGGGAATCAACACCCACATTATATTTTAACCCCTTATCATTATCCTGGAGAATCCACAAAATTTCGTCCACCACACTCCCTCAGTTTATGGACACCTCTTTCTCTCTCTCTGTGTCATCACTGGATCATGCCCCTTCTCATTCTTCCCCAACACAACATACTCAACAACTCTAGATTCTAAAAATTAATAACAATTAATTTATTAAAAGAAAAGTGTAATGTATATGAGAAGTGTATGCGAAGAATGTGTGTCGTATACTATAATGTGTTTAGAATCGGACCAGCAGATTAGGAGCCAAGTCAGATCATCCTAGCAAGGTTACACCACAGCACGTTAGGTCGGCACACAAAGACCTCACCGAGCGATGTGTCTCTCCTGCCAGTCGCTGACTTTCTCTGGTAGCTACTTGGTAATCCATATACATGATCATCCGAAATAGATACAGTCGATAGTTTAACACTGATCATGGATCGGTTGCCCACTGCATACTATAAGTCCCTATAGTTCTTAAATGTACCAATCCCTGCACTGTGAAAATAGGTATCACTGTTATTGGTAACACACTTGATTCTATCTATTGTCTAGATTATCATCAAACACACTGTCCCTTGTAATATTCCACTGGAATCTACAATCTCCATGTGAATGCTACATTTAGAGTTCCTTTTTAATCTCTAGTGTTTATTTGATATGTTGTGTAAAAACGAACATCACCCATCCTAGGTGGACTCTATCACACAGAAATCGCTTATATGGTTTTGCTCAACTGAGCCCTGTTATGGTGGACCCTCCTGATCATGGGCCCAGCATAAACACTATTGTATAAACTTTCTTCTCTGAAGTTATTCATCTTATTAAAACATTGACTGTTCATCTCGTGTTCTTCCTACCCGGTGTAGAACTTCATCAAAACCAGTGTAGAGCTTCCTCGTAACTGGTGGGGAACCTGTTAGAGAAATAACACATCTGGTGAGAGCACTAGTCACTGACCTTACCAGCTGAGTGTAGGCCTACGGCCTCGCTCAGATATTTATCAGCGAACTAAACTCTGTCATGGAGCAGAGGAGCTCATCACCTCGGTCCGCATCAAGATAAGACAAGGAAAAACCAATAGACAGAGTGCAGAACCCCAGTGGGCACCCCTCTGGAAGATATACCATTGGACATTTCCCCTATCTCCCAATCCATCCTCAACGTCTCCAAATATCACCCCACTACACTATTCTCACTAGCAGAGCCAATTACCATGTCACCCTAGCTAGATTTTACAATGCAGCTGTCTACAGTTGCCTTCACTCTTTTACTGCCTAACCACAACGCAACACACTACGTTGAAGTCCTAAACTCTAACTATCACCAGTGTATCATACATTAATTATATCTAAATACAATCTATGGAGTACCTTATGTAACACTGCTCTACTCCTGAATCACATCTACATTTTGCCATGACAGGCACATGTATATGAAATTTAATTAATCCCGAACACGGTAGATGTTTTCCAAATTCATACAGAGCTAGCGAAACACCGTCCGTCTAGGGCAACTCTCTTGTTTACAATCGCTGCAACAAGATATGTTTTCTTCAGTCAGAGATTGCCCGAGTGACGTCATTCTCCTGTCAACAACAGGTGTGCTCAGGGGCAGACAATCCGTTTCCCTTACATCACAAGAACTTTCATCTCCCTTATCTCAACTACAGCCCCCGTCTCTCTTTTATCCTCAAGGACGGCTGTACCGTTTGATCTCACCGCCGCCAGTAACAAACAACTTGAGCTGTGAATCAGACTGACGCTGTTATTTGTATCATCTGATCGTTAATTCACAGTGATTCCGCGACAGTCATATCATTTGAAGAAGTAGTAAGGCATTCTTTGGACACGAATTGAGAAGTCGTGAAATCAGATTAATTGGACATGATGTGAAAAATAGTGAAGTTAATTCTTGTGACGCGACTTGAGAAGCAGTGAAGTTACATATTTGGACACAACGTGAAAAATAAGTCAAATCACCGCTTGAGAAAGACAGAGAAACATTTTTTTTTCGTAGCCTTTGCCATAGCAGTAAAATAAAAATTCCAAGTTATTGTAACAGGAAAGTTGGAAAGAAAGAAGTTCGTGACAAGACCAAAGGTCAAGACACATTAGCTACAGGCCAGGAAAAGACACCTGGTCAAATACAGCCACTTTTGCCTTTGACGCTTATGAGGGTTTCCAGAGTAGACAGGAAATGATGGCGGCAGCGCTTGATCTCGAGAATGCATACAATAGAAATCGATATTATATTTTGTTGACCGCACTGATGGAGAAGGGGGATCAACCCCTGGTTGGTGAACTGGATAGCGGCCGTCCTGCACTCTCGGCTGGTTGCTCTCCGTCTGGGTGCATGGACCTCAGAACCACATATTTTAACCACGGGATTGCTACAGGGATCCGCAATCTCACTGGTGCTCTTTAACGTGTATACGAGAAAGATTGCAAACCTAGAAGCACAAGGGGTTGGAGGGGATACTAACATTTGCAGATGATATTCTTGCATATAGGCAGGGGAGAGATAGGGAGCAAACAGCCCAGGAGCTACAGGCGACAGTAGACAAAGTGATTGACTGTTGCACTGATATGAGTGCTGTCATCCACCCGTAAAAGGCAGCTGTTTTGTGGTGCTCTCTGGACAACAGGATTGTGAGAACTGATGTCCCAAGCCTCACGATAGATGGTAGAAGCGTCAACAGAGAGAACAAACTGAAGTATCTGGGAGTCACAAGGACCATGTGGAGTCGTTTGTGACAAGATCTCAAACGGGACTCAATGCACTTAAAACTATGGCTGCAATGGACACAGAGCAGAGAATGCTTTTCACACTATACCAACACTTCATCCTCTCGGTGATTTATTATGGACTAGGACTGCTCACTGACTCAAAGAGTTAGTTGGTGAAAGTAGACCGCATACAGAACAAAGCTATGCGGGTCATTCTGGGATGCACCAGAGACACCCCAGTAGTGTGTATGCGTTACATCCTTAGTTTGCAGACTGTTGCTGGTAGGCCCAAGGTGATGCAGGTGAAGGCATACCTCAGAGTAGTTGCTGACACAGATCATCCGTTGCATGAGGCGCTGGACGTAGTTAATGGTCAGCGACTGATAAGTGGGAAATCATGGATACGATCTGACAGGTGTGCATCTTGGAGAACATTAGACGAGGAGAGGTGTGGTTAGAGTGCCAGCAGAGCAGTCAGACTTGTGCAGAGTTATAATCACATTGCGCCGGGAGTGCAGGGAGTGGCCAGCAGCGGCCACGGAAGTAGAAATCCAGCAACTTATTCAGGATAATGCTCGCCCGGGTGATGTGATTATATAGACAGATGGTTCTGTGTTGAGAGGCAGGAGACGTGCCTGGGGGTTCTTAGCAAAAGCTAATGGTCGACGTTTTGTGCAGGAGAGCCTGGTATATAATACCACAACATCTAGCTTAAGAATAGAGGTGGAGACGGTCAGTGCAGCTTTCCGCTGGATGGAGAATACGATAGAGCATACACATCGTGATTGTACCTGACTCAGAAAGCATGCTGAGTAGGGTGAGGAGAGGCAAGCTTCGTGCAGAGTGGCTTGCTTCGCTTCGGAAGTCACGGGTGACAAGCATCGTCTGGATCTTTTCTCCAGGGCATGCTGGTGTGCTGGGGAATGAATAGGCGGACAGATCGGCTAGCTCTGCAAAACTTGGTGGAGTATTGATGTATTATAAGGCAGGCGTTGTAAAGGCCTTGTGGGAGCACGTGTATGCCATGACGGGCACACACCAAAAGAAGATACAGAAAAGGAGAAAAGGGATTTTCCATATTGGACACACCGAAGTGGACGGTCAACAGGAGAACCAAGGGAAACTTGAAACGTCAGAGGACAACAAAGAAACAGACGTTGTGAGGCTGCGACAGAAGCAGTTGTGTTTTCTGAAGGCTCCGTGTTCAAAGGGATATTCAGGACGCAATGATTGCTAGGATCGGCAAGTGAGCAACAGGAGAGGAATGTGTGGACGACGATAGATCAATGAAAGGATCGGGCGTGGAAAAACCTAGACGATTTGCTGAAATACTGAACCGTTAGATTGGAGACTGGGATTTAAGGTGAACGGAGTATAACAGGGAATTTATCCATAGATATATATAAACCCCGACCCTGTCTGAAGGGCAGTTTATTGCCTTGGAAAGCTGTTATCCCGTTGTTTCTGCAGCACGTATTAAAGTGTAAAAACGTTCGCTAGAATGTCTCAGTTATTTCATGGTCTACGAATTCAGGTGAGAACCATGTTCTATGTTTTCAGTTGGTTGACGCGTTAATTATCTACAACACTTCGATTTTGTGGATTCCAGTTTTTAGTTATTACGGGAAGACACGTCGAGGCAAATGTGGGGACTTTTTCCGGACGTTGATGATAAAATCGTAAACATGAATTGCCGCCAGATTGCATACAGCCGAATGCACATTATATTACATAAATTGCGCGCCATGATCCTCGATTATATACGGTGCAACACAGGAAACAACGACGCATAAACACGCTACGTCACAGAAGTAAAGATATCCGAAAACAGCTGTAGCGCAAAGAGAATGTAAATTTCTGCTCTAACAAGGTAATGGAATTAGTAAGAAGATATAAGTGTTAAATAACAGTTGACACAGCAGATATGTGTCGAAGCCGACAGTGAAATACACATTTGCATAGAATCAGAAATATATACAGCATACAATTCAACAGGATTCAATACTTGCACACGAACTTGCACATCATAAATCTACGCACACATTGTCACACTAATCGAACATACCAGACATGGCAGCAACTAACATGGTAGAATGAGAGATTATATGTAGATTCATTCATTCATTCAGTAGCATGTCCTTTGCAGAACCTCGCTCCCATAACAACCTTCCGGAAAACTTCTCGATCACAAGCAAGATGTCCCGCGTCTGATACATACATCTGGAGATCATCCGCCACATCCTGCACCCATCTTCTCTTTGGCCTTCCTCTTCCTCTCTTCCCAGGCATATACCCCTCCATTATTGTTCTCTCCAAACTGTCGTGACGTTTCAAGTGACCAAAATACTTCAATTTTCTTTGTTTTATCGTCTTTAATAGCCATCCCTCCTCAATATTCAACTCTTGAAGTATGGATGCATTTGTTCTTTTCTTTACCCAAGATATTCTTAGAACTCGTCTATAACATTTATATTCAAAGGCATGTATGCGCTGTTCAGCTTGTTTAGTAAGTGTCCATGTCTCACAGGCGTATGTTGCAATGGGAAAGATGCATGCTCTTAAAAATCTAATTTGTGTAGTTCTGTCTGTCCCACACCATAATTTATTCATCTGTTTTAGTCTTTGAAGAGCAATGGATAGTCGCCGTTTAATTTCTTTCATTGTGTCACCATTATTCGTAATCAATGACCCAAGATATTCAAAATTTTCCACCACCTCCAATTTTCTCCCATTAATGTATATTTCTTTCTCCATAGTAGTTTTATCTGTATGCATTATCTTAGTTTTTGCTATGTTAAGATATAAGTTGTGATTTTCACTATTCAATTGTGTTGAGGCTATTAGGTTTTCTATGCCATTCTGTGTTGTGGATAGTAATACTGTATCATCAGCATATCGAATCTCTGGTATGTCATGACCGCCGATATTTAGGGCATCATATGGCTCCCTGTTTATATCATCTCTTACATTTCTCATTATATTTTCGGCATACAGGTTAAACAAATAGGGTGACAGCACGCAGCCCTGACGGACTCCTTGCTTGATGTCAAACCAATCTGATGTCTCGCCATCTATTCTAACTGCTGCTTGTTGGTCTAGATATAGCATTTTTATGAGATGTACTACATGTGAAGGAAAGCCCATATTCCTCATGATTTCCCAAAGTTTCTGATGCTGTACACAGTCAAATGCCTTTGAATAATCCACAAAACATGAGAATAGGTTTACATTAAATTCTCTGCACTTCTCTATTATTAAACGCATGTTGAATATGTGATCTCTTGTTCCTCTTCCTTGTCTAAATCCAGCTTGAACTACGTTAATCTCTTCTTCCATTTTCTTACTAAGTCTTCGCATTATGACTTTTAGTAGAATTTTACTTGCATGACTTATCAGGGCAACAGTTCTATAGTTGGTGCATAATTTCAGGTTGCCCTTTTTTGGTATTGGAATAAAGATAGTTCTCTTCCAATCTTTTGGCCATATACCATATTTCCAAATCTTTGTACATAATGCATGATATATGTGTATGCTTTCTTCTCCTCCTGCTTTAATTAGTTCAGCTGGTATATCATCACATCCAGGTGATTTACCATTCTTCAGGTTCCTTATAGCCCAAGCAATTTCATCTAATGAGGGTTCAGGTTCTGTCTCTGCTGTCATTGGCTCATGTATCTCATTCATATCCTCACTGTCACTCATATCATACATTCCACTGCAGTACTCCTGCCATCTTTCTAGAATTTGTCTAGATTCTGTTAAGGTATTTCCCATCTTGCCACAGATAACATTCAATTGAGGTTGAACATTTCTTGTCAATAACTTCATTTCCTTGAACATTTCATAATCTCTTCCAGCCTTATGATATTGCTCTATTCTGGTACAGCAATATTGTATATATTGATTTGTGTCCTTTCTTGTGTTCTTTCTTATTTCTCGAGTTAAAGATTTATACTTCATCCTGCTATCGGATTCATCTCCTGTCTGTTTCAGCTCCCTTCGTTGTTTTATTAATTCTAACGTGTCTGATGTAATCCATGGCTTAAGTTGCTTTTTCTTGGTCGGAATGAAATCTTTGGCTGCAGTTATCAAGATATCTCTAGCTTGTACTGCCAGTTCATCAGGTGTCATTTCTTCTTGTACAGACATCAAGACCCCAAAGCGATTCCTAACTTCTATGTTGTATGCGTCCGGTATTTTTGTGAGATCAAAACGAAGTGGCCTTGGTCCTCGGGTAAGCTTTTTGAGTTTTAATTTCAGATCTGCTTCTAATAACTGATGATCTGTATCACAGTCTGCACTTCGTAGGGTTTTTGCAGATGTTATGCTTGATCTCCATCTTCTTTGTATTAAAATATAATCTATCTGATTTTTGGTAAAACTGTCTGGAGACTTCCATGTGAAGAGTCTTCTTGGATGATGTTTAAAAAGTGTGTTGGCTATCGTTAACTCATTTTCTGTGCAAAATTCAATTAATTTGTCACCTGCATCATTTCTATTTCCTAATCCAAATTTTCCTAAAACGTGTCTCTCATTTTCAGCTCTTCCTGCACCTACTTTAGCATTAAAATCTCCCATTATTATTGCTATATCATTATGACCAATCTTATTTAATGTGTCTTGTAGTGTGTTGTAAAAATCTTCAATTTCGTCCTCCTCTGCTGTTGAAGTAGGTGCATATATCTGTATGAGAGTTGTGTTTTTTGGACGGCCTTTAAGTCTAATAGTGAGGATTCTATCACTAACTGGATTATATCCCATTAAAGCTTTTGCAGTTGTCTTATCTAAACAAAATGCCACTCCACTCTGGCCTCCGACATCTCTACCAGAATAAATGAAAATACTTCCATTTTCAGTTGTAAAATGTCCCTTGCCGCTCCAGCGATGTTCACTAATTCCTAAAATGTGAATGTTTAACCTCTCAATCTCATCACACACTACTTTAAGCTTTCCCTCATACAAACTTCTCACATTCCACGTTGCCATTCTCACTCTGTTTCTTAGTCTGACACAGGGGATTTCCTTGGTAACACAGTCAGGATTAACTCCGTCATCACGATTACTAGTACTGGTCCCTGCGTCACACTCTTCCCCAGTGTTATCTGACCTGCCTGGCCTGGGGGTCTCGCCACCAGATCTCTTTCTTATTATGTTTTCTTTCATGGTTGTTATGGTTTCTTGGCAAGTTTTGCAGAAGGTAGTTTGCCGTTGCTTTCCTTCTGGGCAGTGACTGTACTAGTCGGTGGCCATAGCCATTGTCTCTACTGATGAGATCATCTGCCTATCGCCGCAGAGTGCAAGACCATAACCAACAACAATCTGTCTTCTGCTCTCACACTCCATCCACCACCTGCTTCCATGGCTTCACGTAACCCTGATCGGGGGGCTAAACGGGTACTCCACCTTGCCCAAGGGTGTCCCGTAGACTAACGGAGGAAAGGAGGCGTCTTACATCTCCTTTGATAGGGGATACCCCTACCCCGCTGTAAAGTGAATATAAATAACATTATTATTATTATATCCAGTGTAACGGATACAACTAAGTGTGAGGAAAGAAAGTAATTATTAGAAACATTGGACATGCAAACAAATGGAGTATATACTCAAGATATTTAGTATATATATGGGTATAGTAGGCCTTACTTGAACACTGCATGGAAAACTATCAGTGATCAAGAGAAGTTTATCTGTTAGCGTTGCTACATTGTGGATTTGAACATAAACAATAGGACATAGCGTGAAAATGACACCACGTACATCAAAGCAGACGTCACACAACGAAACATAACCTGAACAATTATCGTTACTTGTTATTTGAAACAGAAGTAATCCCTGCACTTACACGCGCATTACTCTGATCGTTGTTGAACACAGCATTATCGTAAAGAAGAAGTAGCTGGACACTGTAATAAATTGGAAGTACTCAGGAATTATTAAGCATGTTGAGAATGTCGAGCAAATGAATCTCTGATGGGTACGACAAATTTGAGTTCAAAGTCTACGTGTCTCTGTTTCGGGATCACCAAGGGAGGAGTCGTTGTTCTCCATTAGGAACTTTCCACTCCACTAGCGGTACCAAAGTTCAGTGGTCGGACATTTATCACTTTTCTCAGCGGAATCGATATATACTCAGATTCTCAGAGGAGCTTACGAGGATACGTGAGGAATTACCTGATACCAGTACATCTTCGAACCAAACGACAATACATTCTAGTTGTCTCATCATACCTCGCTGGACGGGAACGACATACTCTCTACAACAACGAGCTACACACTGTGACAGAACATAGCAACGTCAACGTCGATGGTTATTAGTCGCATTATACAAGTGATTACCGCCACCAATCACGCTCCTTCAGGGGTTGGTGAACGGCAACATGCCTAGGGTATCACATTTATAACTGCGCATGCCACTTATAAAGCATACAAGAACAGCAGGAGTATTTCTTAACATTACCACAGATACATTACAGTGGTGGATCAATAGTCTACTATCAGTTGAAGTACACAAACACGAAGATACAGGTCGACTCCATAAACTTCGGAATCAAATATAGAGGAAATACACTATCGTGCGATCCTCTTCGATCGGCAATCTACATTCATTGGAATCATTGGAGAAGTAGAATACTACCTGTTAATTAACGATACATACAATAAGGCCAGTATGAATTGTCATTGTTGATTGTTGTCACATTGGTCTGTTAATGAGGTGCTAATTAGCAACGATGACAAAGTTAACTCTAAATTAACAGTGTGGGCGGTTGGAAAGGGTCTTTCTGAAATAGTTAAGGTCACTTGATTATTTAAGAAAGCGTTTAGTGTTGGCAGTCGTCAGGTCGATAAGAAAGTATTTATATCGATCTCACGGGTAACAGCACATAATCGTTGTCTTGTTATATAGCTGTAGTAGTAAGCGAGGGGTATTTTACGTCGAAATTCTGTGAAATTATTATTGTCTTCTATGAACGGAAATATGTATTTACGTTATACGTCATTCGTCTTCTGTAGTTGTTAATTGTCTAGTGTTATATATATATTCTCTATACGAAATATATTTTGCATACTAATTTCTGTAGTTTACATATGTAACGATTAGAATAGTTATATTGCAATAAGAGTGCTGAATTTCTTTTGTAGTCGTCAAATTTACACTATTGATTGTATTTAAGTTTATATTTGGTCTACATTGATGCTACAGCATATACTATCGACTCTGTTCCTTGAACAACATTATTGCAATTTTGTCTTGTGTCTTTTATTCTTGTCTTGCTTTCCACTTCGCTATTTTGTTTCATCTAGATAGCTTATTACTAGGTTAAGACAAGATGTCTACACTTCCAGAATATATGGAGATGGGTGAGAAGTCTGGTTTGACTGGCTCAGAACTTAGAACATGGGCAAAACAAAAATTCAGCAAACATCAGTTACAGCAAAAAGAAGAGAAACGACTTCAAGCTGCACGTGAGAAGGAGGAAAGACAAGAAAGTGGCAGCAGAAGAGGAAGCAAAATAACTTCAAGCTGCACGTGAACGAGAGGAACGACAAGAGAGGTTAGCTCTTGAGAAGAAATTAAAATAAAAAGAAATGGCATTGGAACGTGAGAAGATAGCGGCTAAGGAAAAGGAGATGGCTTCGGAACGGGAAAAACGAGCAATGGAAAAAGAGATTAAGGAAAAACAAATAGCCGCAGAGGCAGAAATGAAGGCAAAACAAATAGCCGCAGAGGCCGATATTAAAGAGAAACAACTGGCATTTGAAAAAGAAAAGCTTGCGACCGAGACACTCTGGAAGGACAAGGAGGTTGAAGGTAATTTAAAACTCAAGGCATTGGAAATGGGCCGTGAAGCGGAGATAGAACGTGAGAAAATACAATCAAAACAAAGTGATCCAGTGAAGAAGTACCATGGTCTATTTCGCAATTTCCAACAAAGTGATTCGGTAAGTTCTTGGATTACTAATTTCGAGGTGTTGGTTAAATTCTATAAGGTGTCTGAACAAGACATACCGATTCTATTTCATAGACATCTTGCGTTGGAGCCTCTAAAGGTAATTGAATTAATACCTGAAGACTTACGTACCAACTACAAGTATATGCGAGACCGTGTACTTGCACATTTCAGTTTAGATGAATCGGGTTTACGTACGAAGTTTAAAACTCTTACCCCTAAATCTAACCAAACTTCTCTTGACTTTGTTTCTGAATTATCGTCATGTTTTGATAAATGGATTGAAGCGGCTGATATTGGAGCTGATTTCGAAAAAAATCGAGATCTAATAATAAGAGACAGACTGACTGTCTGCAATACCAGAATCTATGTCTATATTTCTGTTGAGAATAAATGCAAATCTCTTAGTGAGATGGAAGCAAGAGGAGAATCATATTTCAATGCACATCGGGACATATTTGCCAACTGTGCACAACCCGAGCTTATCATAGGAGCAAGTGCTAGATTCCAGAAAGGCAATGGTAAATTTAAAAAATTTAATGGTAATAGGAATAGAAGTAGTCCATACCAGTATTCCAATAAAGAGGGAGACAGACCAAGAAAGGGACACCTCACCAGATGTCAACATTGTAAATTGTCACACGGACATTTGGAAATGTGTGACCAACATCCAGGTTATACAGCGTATTTACGAGACATCACAGCAAAGAAAAGAAGTAAGTATGACTCCTACAAGAGGAGCATTAAATGTTTCTCGTGTCGGGCCTACGGGCATACCAGCAGGTCTTGTCCGATGAGAAATTCGTGGAAGGAAGCAAGCACTGCATATATTTTTTCTAGTAGTGACTCTGACGACTTAGAGGAGACACATGCAGCAATCATACAACAGTATGATGACAAGACTGACAAGACTACTACGGACATTCCTAATGACGAATGTGTTGAAACAATTCATGAAGCCAATGCCGTTAATATTCAAAATGGCAAACTAAAAGTTCACCAGGCATGGGTGAATGGTGAATCTACGACCTGTATTCGTGATTCAGGAGCTTCAATTGTTGGAGTTGATAAAAAGTTGATAAGGACAGAAGATTATACGGGCGAAACAGTTGCCTGCAGAACATTTGGTGGCACAATCGAAAGATATAAGGTTGCCACGATTACAATACAATCGCAATACTTCGAAGACACAGTAAATGTAGCAGTATTGCCTAACCCTTGTGCCGGATTACTAATTGGAAATATACCGAATGCAAATCAGTACACTCATGAAGAGGCAATGCAATGGGAGATTGTCCACACGCGAGCGAATGCAGTCACAAGAGCTCAAGAACGAAAACAAAAAGAGCAATCTTCTCAGACAGACGATGACACTATACAGAATAATATCAGACTGACAACTGACTTGCCGAACGAACAAAAACAAGATCCGACGTTACAAACTTGTTTTAAAAACGTACAAGAACCGTCTAAACAGGCTAAACGTGGTAATTGAATATTTTTCTTGGACAATAATATCTTATCGAGACGGTACAATAAGAGTACAACACGTTAGCATACAAACAGTACTCCCAACGAAATATCGTAAAGAGGCACTGAAACTGGCACATGATTCGCCATTAGCGGGTCATATGGGTATTGTCAAAACCACTAATAGATTGTTAACACAATTTTATTGGCCTGGTTTTACCAAAGATATTACCACACATGTACGTTCATGTACATTGTGTCAAATGACCACACAGAAAGGCAAACATCCCAAAGCACATGTTCAGAAAACTGATTTGGCATCTCGACCATTTCAGAAAGTTGCTGTGGATATTGTGGGTCCACTAAACACAACTACCGATCGAGGTAATAGGTTTATCTTGACCATAATTGATGTGTGTACTCGTTGGCCAGAGGCTATTCCACTTAAGTACATCACAAGTAGATCCATCTTAGATTCATTATTGATATTTTTCAGTATAATAGGATTCCTAAGTTGCATACTATCTGATAGAGGTTGTCAATTTATATTGACAGCTACTCGGGAGGCAATAAAAATACTGGACAGTCCACAAGTCTTTAGTTCTCCTTGGCACCCAATGACAAACGGTGTCAATGAAGATTATAATGGTCTCCTTTAGCGAATTCTAGGAAAAGTAGCAGCGGATAGACCCAAAGATTGGGATATTTTATTACCAGCTGTACTATTTGCGTACCGTGAGGTACCACAATCCAGTACAGGATTTTCTCCATTTGAATTGATATACGGAGCACATCCGCGTGGTCCATTGTTATTGTACAATGATATGCTTACAAATAAGACATATGATCTCCCGAAAAGGGAAGCATATGAAATCGTGACGCAGTTAAGAGACAAAATCATTACAGCTTGCCAAACCGCAAAATCAGCACTGGAGAAAGCTGGAGAAAAGTACAGACAGTACGATAATAGAAACGCCAAGACAATAGTCTTGAAAGAAGAAGAAGAGGTCTGGTTATTACTACCTGTTCCTCGTGACTGTTTAGTTACTTCTTGGCAAGGTCCATTTAAAGTGATTAAGAAAATCAGTGATGTAGACTATCGGATCGATGTAAATGGAAAACATAAAATCTTTCACATAAATATGCTTAAACCATATATCCCATGCGACAACAACACATCACAGGTGTCGGAACAAATTCCACATATAATAGCAGCAGCTTGTTGGGTTATTAATGAACAACAAGAAGACGCTATTAAACAACACATTCCAACACCAATAGTTGATAGTGACAGTGGTTGGCAGTCTATACAAATAAGTCAAGATTTGTCAAGCCAAGTCAAAGAAAAACTTATTGCAGCAATAAAAGAGTTTAGCACAATCTTTTCTGACAAACCAGGACAAACATCGCTTATCAAATATAAGATAACTTTACTCTCGAATATCCCAGTTAAAGTGAAACCGTATCCTATTCCAATACATTATCTAGAGAAAGTTACTGCAGAAATTTCACAGTTAGATAAAACTGGGATTATAAGAAAATCTATTTCAAACTACTGTTCTCCAGTAGTAATTGTGAAGAAAAAAGATGGGTCATTTACGTCTATGTGTTGATTATAGAAAAGTAAATGCATTAACACTACTAGATGCAGAACCAATGCCAAACATTGATGAGTTGATTGAGGGCATGGCAAACTCGAAACTCTTTTCGAAGATTGACCTCACCAAGGGATATTGGCAAATCCCTATGGATGAAGAGTCGATGAATATCACAGCTTTCAGCACGCCACTAGGTCTATATGAATGGACATATCTTCCATTTGGTCTAAAAAATGCGCCAAGCACATTTATGCGAATGATGAGAAGATTACTCCATGGAATTTCTAACGTAGTGACCTATATGGATGACATCTGTATCCATACATCAGATATTGACACACATGTCAAAATTCTCAAACAAGTATTTCAGAGGATACAGCAACACGGGTTGAAAGCTAAACCAAGTAAAATTGAGATAGGTTTTACTGAAATACAATTCCTTGGTCATAGAATTTCTAACGGATTTAGAAAGACAGATCCAATGGTGGTTACTAAAATTCTTAATATCAAACCTCCAACGACAAAAAAGGAATTAAGAAGTATATTAGGTCTGATTAATTACTATCAGAAGTTCATTCCTAACTTTGCTGATATGACAGCAACATTCTCTGAACTATTAAAGAAAGGTCAGCCTACAAAAATAGTTTGGACAGATGATCATGATAGACTATTATAACAGATAAAAACTCTGTTCAGTACCTATCCTATTCTGAAATTGCCTGATATTTCAAAAGACTTCGTATTACAAACGGATGCTAGTTTACATGCTAGTTCAGCTGTATTACTTCAATTACATGAGGGAAAGCTACATCCCATTCTTTACTTCAGTAAAAAGCTATCAGACACACAGAGAAATTATGCTATTACTGAACTAGAGGCGTTAGCATTAATTGAAAGTATTGTGAAATTCTCAAGGTATCTAATTGGTAGAAAATTTCTTGTTCTTTCGGATAACAAACCTCTATAGATATTCAAATCTGGTCATTCTAAGAACTCTAGAATTCATATATGGTCTTTACTCTTACAGGATTATGAATTCGATATCTGTCATATTCCTGAAAAAGATAATAATCTTGCAGATATTCTCAGTCGATTATAGTTAAATAGATCTATGTTATAAGTTATTCAATTATAATTTAATGTATCTGTTCATTCATAAAGAGTTAAGAAATTTTATAAATATATATTCAGATAGCACCTGATTAAAGAACAATGTATAACAATCATAAATGTATAATTTATTACTGTTGCTATTATATAGGTTAGTCAGATAGATACTTGTGTTAGTTTGTCATGTTGACAGGATGTAATAATGCGGCTACCAATTGAGGAACTTTAAACAATCATGTTGAACTAGGTGGCTACAAACCGTGTGGACAGTATTTCATATTGTGCGGATAAGAAAGAAAGAAAGGACAATTAAGTATCTAATTAAGATAAGTGTATATATGTGTGTGTATATATATATATATATATATATATATATATATATATATATATATATATATATATATATATATATATATATATATATATATATATATATATATATATAATATGATGTGAATAGTATATATGTGTATATATATATATATATATATATATATATATATATATATATATATATATATATATATAGTTAAGTTAATAGGTTAATGTGTTATATTAATTGGTTAATTAGATGAATAATTATATTAATTAGATGAGTGTTATATTAATATTATAGTAGAATAGTTTATATTTCTAATCATTGGTTCATTGGTTAATTGTTGAATTTAGAAGTGGTCAAGGTGCCCAAATTATCCACACTGGAATATATCTCTAAAGTATCTCAGGGCATGGAGCGTCTACCCTACCTACAGACATATGATAGACAAACAAGTAATATACTTAATATATACATGAACAGCGACAACGGTCGAAGGCAACTGATATGGATTGTGTAACCCCATTATTACCCTCGTCCGAAACTCATGGTATTACCTAGAGTGAGGACACTTGTCTATTACGACAAGGTAGGGAATAATGAAAATTAGTTGGACTGATCTCCCCATGGATCAGCCACACGACGTACAACGGGGGTTTGGTCAGGTGGGCGTGCCCGTCATATAACTTTTTTTAAGGGTGGGTAAGGGGAACCATGAGCTATTCAGTTGTTGTTGTAATTGTTGTAGTAAGGATATGATTACAGATTGTATATATATATATATATATATATATATATATATATATATATATATATATATATATATATATATATATATATATATATATATATATATATATATATTCATTCAGTAGCATGTCCTTTGCAGAACCTCGCTCCCATAACAACCTTCCGGAAAACTTCTCGATCACAAGCAAGATGTCCCGCGTCTGATACACCCATCTGGAGATCATCCGCCACATCCTGCACCCATCTTCTCTTCGGCCTTCCTCTTCCTCTCTTCCCAGGCATATACCCTTCCATTATTGTTCTCTCCAAACTGTCGTGACGTTTCAAGTGACCAAAATACTTCAATTTTCTTTGTTTTATCGTCTTTAATAGCCATCCCTCCTCAATATTCAACTCTTGAAGTATGGATGCATTTGTTCTTTTCTTTACCCAAGATATTCTTAGAACTCGTCTATAACATTTATATTCAAAGGCATGTATGCGCTGTTCAGCTTGTTTAGTAAGTGTCCATGTCTCACAGGCATATGTTGCAATGGGAAAGATGCATGCTCTTAAAAATCTAATTTTTGTAGTTCTGTCTGTCCCACACCATAATTTATTCATCTGTTTTAGTCTTTGAAGAGCAATGGATAGTCGCCGTTTAATTTCTTTCATTGTGTCACCATTATTGGTAATCAATGACCCAAGATATTCAAAATTTTCCACCACCTCCAATTTTCTCCCATTAATGTATATTTCTTTCTCCATAGTAGTTTTATCTGTATGCATTATCTTAGTTTTTGCTATGTTAAGATATAAGTTGTGATTTTCACTATTCAATTGTGTTGAGGCTATTAGGTTTTCTATGCCATTCTGTGTTGTGGATAGTAATACTGTATCATCAGCATATCGAATCTCTGGTATGTCATGACCGCCGATATTTAGGGCATCATATGGCTCCCTGTTTATATCATCTCTTACATTTCTCATTATATTTTCGGCATACAGGTTAAACAAATAGGGTGACAGCACGCAGCCCTGACGGACTCCTTGCTTGATGTCAAACCAATCTGATGTCTCGCCATCTATTCTAACTGCTGCTTGTTGGTCTAGATATAGCATTTTTATGAGATGTACTACATGTGAAGGAAAGCCCATATTCCTCATGATTTCCCAAAGTTTCTGATGCTGTACACAGTCAAATGCCTTTGAATAATCCACAAAACATGAGAATAGGTTTACATTAAATTCTCTGCACTTCTCTATTATTAAACGCATGTTGAATATGTGATCTCTTGTTCCTCTTCCTTGTCTAAATCCAGCTTGAACTACGTTAATCTCTTCTTCCATTTTCTTACTAAGTCTTCGCATTATGACTTTTAGTAGAATTTTACTTGCATGACTTATCAGGGCAACAGTTCTATAGTTGGTGCATAATTTCAGGTTGCCCTTTTTTGGTATTGGAATGAAGATAGTTCTCTTCCAATCTTTTGGCCATATACCATATTTCCAAATCTTTGTACATAATGCATGATATATGTGTATGCTTTCTTCTCCTCCTGCTTTAATTAGTTCAGCTGGTATCTAATCACATCCAGGTGATTTACCATTCTTCAGGTTCCTTATAGCCCAAGCAATTTCATCTAATGAGGGTTCAGGTTCTGTCTCTGCTGTCATTGGCTCATGTATCTCATTCATATCCTCACTGTCACTCATATCATACATTCCACTGCAGTACTCCTGCCATCTTTCTAGAATTTGTCTAGATTCTGTTAAGGTATTTCCCATCTTGTCACAGATAACATTCAATTGAGGTTGAACATTTCTTGTCAATAACGTCATTTCCTTGAACATTTCATAATCTCTTCCAGCCTTATGATATTGCTCTATTCTGGTACAGCAATCTTGTATATATTGATTTTTGTCCTTTCTTGTGTTCTTTCTTATTTCTCGAGTTAAAGATTTATACTTCATCCTGCTATCGGATTAATCTCCTTTCTGTTTCAGTCCCTTCGTTGTTTTATTAAGTCTAACGTGCCTGATGTAATCCATGGCTTAAGTTGCTTTTTCTTGGTCGGAATGAAATCTTTGGCTGCAGTTATATAGATACCTCTAGCTTGTACTGCCAGTTCATCAGGTGTCATTTCTTCTTGTACAGACATCAAGACCCCAAAGTGATTCCTAACTTCTATGTTGTATGCGTCCGGTATTTTTGTGAGACGAAGTGGCCTTGGTCCTCGGGTAAGCTTTTTGAGTTTTAATTTCAGATCTGCTTCTAATAACTGATGATCTGTATCACAGTCTGCACTTCGTAGGGTTTTTGCAGATGTTATGCTTGATCTCCATCTTCTTTGTATTAAAATATAATCTATCTGATTTTTGGTAAAACTGTCTGGAGACTTCCATGTGAAGAGACTTCTTGGATGTTGTTTAAAAAGTGTGTTGGCTATCGTTAACTCATTTTCTGTGCAAAATTCAATTAATTTGTCACCTGCATCATTTCTATTTCCTAATCCAAATTTTCCTAAAACGTGTCTCTCATTTTCAGCTCTTCCTGCACCCTACTTTAGCATTAAAATCTCCCATTATTATTGCTATATCATTATGACCAATCTTATTTAATGTGTCTTGTAGTGTGTTGTAAAAATCTTCAATTTCGTCCTCCTCTGCTGTTGAAGTAGGTGCATATATCTGTATGAGAGTTGTGTTTTTTGGACGGCCTTTAAGTCTAATAGTGAGGATTCTATCACTAACTGGATTATATCCCATTAAAGCTTTTGCAGTTGTCTTATCTAAACAAAATGCCACTCCACTCTGGCCTCCGACATCTCTACCAGAATAAATGAAAATACTTCCATTTTCAGTTGTAAAATGTCCCTTGCCGCTCCAGCGATGTTCACTAATTCCTAAAATGTGAATGTTTAACCTCTCAATCTCATCACCCACTACTTTAAGCTTTCCCTCATACAAACTTCTCACATTCCACGTTGCCATTCTCACTCTGTTTCTTAGTCTGACACAGGGGATTTCCTTGGTAACACAGTCAGGATTAACTCCGTCATCACGAATACTAGTACTGGTCCCTGCGTCACACTCTTCCCCAGTGTTATCTGATCTGCCTGGCCTGGGGGTCTCGCCACCAGATCTCTTTCTTATTATGTTTTCTTTCATGGTTGTTATGGTTTCTTGGCAAGTTTTGCAGAAGGTAGTTTGTCGTTGCTTTCCTTCTGGGCAGTGACTGTACTAGTCGGTGGCCATAGACATTGTCTCTACTGATGAGATCATCTGCCTATCGCCGCAGAGTGCAAGACCATAACCAACAACAATCTGTCGGCTGCTCTCACACTCCATCCACCACCTGCTTCCATGGCTTCACGTAACCCTGATCGGGGGGCTAAACGGGTACTCCACCTTGCCCAAGGGTGTCCCCGTAGACTAACGGAGGAAAGGAGGCGTCTTACATCTCCTTTGATAGGGGATACCCCTACCCCGCTAACCGGATATATATATATATATATATATATATATATATATATATATATATATATATATATATATATATATATATATATAGAGAGAGAGAGAGAGAGAGAGAGAGAGAGAGAGAGAGAGAGAGAGAGAGAGAGAGAGATGGGAAAAAATGATTCCATCATTTTTTTTATCTGGGAGGGGGCATAATGCCATGACGGCCACACACCAAAAGAAGATACAGAAAAGGAGAAAAGGAATTGTCCATATTGAACACACCGAAGTGGACGGTCAACAGGAGAAACCAAGGGAAACTTGAAACGTCAGAGGACAACAAAGAAACAGACGGTGGGAGGCTGCGACACGAAGCAGTTGTGTTTTCTGAAGGCTCCGTGTTCAAAGGGATATTCAGGACACAATGATGCTAGGATCGGCAAGTGATCAACAGGAGAGGAATGTGTGGACGACGATACATCAATGAAAGGATCGAGCGTGGAAAAACCTAGGCGATTTGCTGAAATACTGAACCGTTAGATTGGAGACTGGGATTCAAGGTGAACGGAGTAGAACAGGGAACTTATCCATAGATATATATATAAACCCAGACCCTGTCTGAAGGGTAAAACGTTCGCTAGAATGTCTCAGTTATTTCATGTTCTACGAATTCAGGTGAGAACCATGTTCTATGTTTTCAGTTGGTTGACGTGTTAATTATCTACAACACTTCTATTTTGTGGATTCCAGGTTTTAGTTATTACGGGAAGACACGTCGAGGCAGTGTACACCTCGGAGGAGCAAATGGATCACCATGGTCTGGCAAGAATGCGACAGCGATGGGTGACGAGAGGATCTGGCCGACGATCGCGCTCAGAGGAAAGGCGAGACAGACATATAATCAGATTGCTACTAACACTATTAATGTTGGAACACTTCGCTGGCTGCTGAGGATGGGGACGGAACGCTTATGGGAATGTCCCGAATGAAGTGATATCGGTTCTTAAATCAATCAATCAAATCAGACACAGGAACGCTCGACATTGTGACATGAAGAAATACTGCAGAAATACATTGACAGGTAATGATTCGCAAATATGATAGTAAATGAAAGAATTACATGTGTCTTTGAATGTATTGCATATGTTATTTCAGTGGCTTGCATGGGTTCAGAAGGCAAAGATAAACTAATGAACGGAAATCTGCCCAGTAAATTACATACATTCAGAGGGTGATATAGCTGACTACACCTTACTGTAAAGGATGAGTAAGTTTTTTTTGGGTTCTTGTACTTGTTACTTTCCCATTTTCAACCTCACAGCATTAATCCCCACCTGATTAGATTAAGTATTATTAAATAAATGTGTCCCTCCGGGCATTGTTGGAGATATTGACAGTGGAATACGTAAAACCGGACGAGGAAACATGACCAACCCTGGCTACATCTCAGCCAGTCGGCATGTACTGAATTATGACCTGGCTACATCCCAACATGCCGCTCCACAGATGTGAAGTTCCAGCACCAGTCTTGCACACCCCGCTGGTGTCTGGACGTAGCATGGGAAAGTAACGCACAGACCCCCATAGCGATGACATTTTGATACCAGGTCTGGAGAAAGGTCACTACACCAGCCTGACTCCCACTGATTGAAGTACTCAGCTGACCATGTCCCTGCATTGTACAAAAGAGTTGACTCTCAGTCTTCTAGAGGCTCCACGGCCAGCCAGCCAACCATCTAACGATATACATGTGTGAAACTGAAAGAGGTATAGGCATGTAAACGAGAAGCACGTACCATTGCTTTGTTTCCTGTTTGTTCATGTTAAATGAAGGTTGAGATAACGACCAGCAATAACATCTCTTAAATGGTTTAGTACCAAGTAAATAGTAAGGCTGCACCAGAAATCATACACAATTAAATTAACAAATATTATAATTTTAATTTCCGTTCACTGAGCATTAAAATTGCGGAAGATGGCTCGAAACAAAACAAATAAAACTATGACCCTAGTATGGTGACATAACTCTCTTCTGTTAACATGGGAGGTCATATGTGGCGATATATTATCATCCGGGTCTGTCTCAGTTAATGCTGATATGTTACTCTTGTCTGAGAACTGTCTGTGATTCAAACTTGGTGCAGTTGTTGTGAGTGTACTGTAGCACCAACACATGCCACACAGGCAAGGGAGGGTGCAGTTGTTGTGAGTGTACTGGAGTACCAACTCATGCGAAGTAAGGAAGGTTGCTAGCCACTCTGCCTCATTATGCCGTGGCCAAAAATATTAAAGGCCTAATTTTTGTACAAGTTAAAGGCAATAAATGCATTTTGGATACATTTAAATATGTTTTTAACCATGGGAGAAATACCATCATCATAATCGCCATTATTATTACGCAAGGAAACCATTAAGAAATATGAATTTTACGAATAGCTTGTTTACAATAGTGCGAACTAGAAGATGTGTGTGCGTTATTTCTCAACACAGCCCTCCTGTCTGGCAACACACTAGATCCACTTGTCCATGAACTTGTTGATACCTTCTGAGGAACAGATGATTGAGTGTTTCTTCAACCAATTCTCCTCCTTTACCTCGTTGTCACCTGCAAACCTCTGAATCCTCAAATGTTCTGTCAAAAGACCAAACAAGTAAACGTCAGATGAAGTCAAGTCTGCACTGTATGATGTATATTTCAAGTCCTCACATTTCAGAGACAATAGTGTATCCATTATAGATGCAGCCGTATAAAGGCGGATGTTATTGTGCAGCAGCCATACTCCTTTGATTTATGATCACGGCATTTCGATCGTATCGCGAGTTTCAGTTTGTTCACGCGGATGTCACTGTCTCATCTCATCTCATCATGTTCCTCTTGTACCATGCGGTGTCGAGGTGAAGTATAAACAGCGGGAGAGTGCCAGCTTATGGTCTTCATGTATCGATATCCCCATGAACTGTTATTCCCTGCGTCCATCGTTTGCGTTGTCTCTTCCTCTGCTTCCCTCTGGTCTGTACATCATTGCTTCTTGTGGTATACTGTTAGTTTGTAATCTACTTGTGTGGCCAAAACATTTGACTTGTTGCCTTATAATAAAATCTAGTGTTGCTATAACCCCCACTTTAGTCCTGATTTCTTCATTTCTGATCTTATCTCTTCTTGATACGTTGAGTATTCTTCTCAGGAATCTCATTTCTGTTGATGTGATTTTTCTTTTCTCTTTTTCTGTCATTGTCCAGGTTTGGAATTGGTAACATAGAGTTGGTAGGAAGATTGTGTTGTAAAGTGCTTTCTTGGTAGTTATTGATACATGTTTGTTCTTTAGTATTGGTGCCATTTGTCCAATGAATTGGTTTGCCTTGTTGCATCTATTTTCGACCTCATCTTCTAATTTGCCATTTGATGATATTATACTTCCTAGGTAATTGAAACTCTTTACTTGATTCGAGGGATGTTCGTTTAGGTGAATCGTTGTTGCTTTTTTTCTTTAGTTATAGTCAATACCTCTCTATGTCTTACTTGAGCTAATTTTCATGTTATGTTCCCTACACATTTCGTTTAGACTATTCATGTGGTCTTATAATTCAGCTTCTGATTGTGCTATTAGTGCTTGGTCGTCCGCAAACAGGATTTCTCTAATGGTTAGATTTGCAGATGGTTGTTCTTCTGTGTTCTCGTCATGCGGTGTTATTTCGGTCTCTGTTTGGTGGATTCTTTACATATGTTGTCTATATATGTTATAAACAAGAGAAGGGACAGGACACAACCTTGTCGTACACCGGATCTTATGGTGAAGGGTTCTGAGTGTCCTCCAATTGCTCTCACTATGCATTCACTGCTGTTGTATAAACTTCTACATAGGTTTGTTAGATGTGTACTCACTGCATATTGTTTAATGATTTCCCACAGCTTGTTTCTATCTACTCTATTAAATGCCTTTTCTTGGTCGACAAAGGCTAAGTAGAGTGTTTCACTGAATTCTATTCATTTTTCAATAAGTTGTCTAAGAGCAAAAATGGCATCCGTGCATCCTTTGTTTTTACTAAATTCAAGTTGTGTTTCGCTTAGCTGGGGTTCTATAATAGTTCGTAATCTTTTCACAAGAATGTTGCAAAATATTTTCCCAGTATGACTCAACAGTGAAATGCCTCTGTATTGTGTGCAGTCTCTTTTGCTGCCCTTGTTTTTCCAAATTGTGATAATTATGGCGTTTCCCCAGTCTCGTGGTGTCTGTTGTTCTACCCAAACATGGTTGGATAGTGATGTCACTGATGTCACTGTATCGAACACTAATCCCAGTTTCACACCCTTCCTGAAAAACACCAGTATAGGGCCCATAATATCCTAAATTATGGACATAATGACTTTCCCAGTGGATTCCTGCGCTTGAATGTTTGTATCATCCATTTTGAAATTGTTCTATCCATTCATACTCTCCTCTGACTCAAACAACCATCTCCATCCATACTAAACAACCATTCTTTTGTAGATTTCACAAGGTTTCACACTCTCTGACCACACGCACACACACAAACGCACGCACACACACAACAAATAAAGCAAATAACACTCGTTGTTCGTCTACGGCGCAAGTTGATAATAGTGCAATCATTTTGTAATTTCTCTTCCGCATGCGAAAACTGCTCGTTCATCACAACCCCAGAGACAGTTTATGTGATGGAATCAGATTTTATGTTGTCTATACTTGTCCATGCAATTAATAATACAATCCATGTTACTGACGTCCTCTGGTATTATTATCATCACCATCACCATCAACACGATCTTCACCAACACCACAATCGCCATCATCATTTTAATAAATTTTCATGATGAAAAAGACGATACTGACCATAATGAACAAAGCTACTCAACATCAGCTTTTAGACAAGATCAACTTATCATGTTGAGATTGCGAATTAGACCCAGCAGATTGAAACCACATCTTGATTTCACATTTAAGATAGGTTCGTAGGATAGGTGTCTGTCTGTTCGCCAATAGCACCATGATCGTCATTCACTTTCAACAGTCTTACGCTTCTGACAGTAATGAACAGACATTTGACATCAGCCAACTTCATTGCAATAAGATAAGTACGAGAATGTCAAGAACCTGAAACTAACTATTTCTTTTTATCAGAGACATCAATGTGGAGGTCTAAGTGAGAAAAACGAAACATAAACATTATCATCATTGTCAAATGTCATCAGTCAAATGCCCACTTCTTTCCATGCTAGCTTGATGTATAAGGTAGTTATTTCTCGTACAACCTCTTTTCTATTGATCAGAAGTCTTACCCTTCAGTCATTTTCATATGCTTCATTACTTTTCATAATTAAACAAACATAGAACACATTAACACGAAACGAACAAATGTAAACATAATACCACATTGATAGTATTAAATAAATCATTTATTTACTACCATTCGACAGGCAACGAAGCTGGCTGGATTTGATTCTAGTAGCCTGGGGACAAACAATAATGAAAATATATATTAACAGTGTTTAAAAATAGATAGATAACACAGTGTATAACGTGATCACATAACTGGTTACGACAGCTCTATAACTAACAATACTCATGACAATAGGGATGCTGGCCGATGCAATCACAATGAAAGACGGAATATAGCGACGCTGCTTTAGGATTTTCTAGTTTATGTGGTGAGTATTTGTGAGGAACAGTGAGAGAGGCAGAGAGAGAGAGAGAGAGAGAGAGAGAGAGAGAGAGAGAGGGAGAGAGAGAAAGAGAGACAGAGAGATGGAAACGGCAGCACAGATGTTTCCAAACTAAGGCTATTTTCCTTCTTTCATTGTGTTTGTATAGACCAGTATTGCACTTATACTACATTAACTTAAGTTAATCACAATATATGTATCTGCATGGGGAAAGAAGAAACACCAATATTAAAAGCAGTAGTAGTAGTAGTAGTAGTAGTAGTAGTAGTAGTAGTAGTAGTAGTAGTAGTAGTAGTAGTAGTAGTAGTAGTAGTAGTAATAGTAGTAGTAGTAGTAGTAGTAGTAGTTGTTGTAGTAGTACTAGTAGTACTAGCAGCGACAGCAGCAGCAGTGGCAGCGGTAGCGGTAGCAGCAGCGGTAGCAATAGTGGTGGAAGTATTGGTGGTAATAGTGGTATTAGTAGTAGTGGCAGTAGTAGTGGTAGTAGTTGTGGTGGTGGTGGTTGTGGCAGTAGTAGCTTAAAAACAACAGCTGAATGACAACTTGATGAGTAAGAAGTGACAATGAGAGTATACAATATACCCTTCTCTCGTTAAACCGTTAACAACTATTACAGCAGTACAAAATGAAACATATCAAAAGTTTTGAATTATTGTGGAGAAAAGAACATATGCACACTCATATATCATGATCAGGTATAGTGTATGCGTTTGTGTGTGTGTTTTTTTTTTTCTTTGAAGGATTTCAATAGATCTGTTGTTGTTGTTGTTGTTGTTGTTGATTGCTATTTTTGTTTTCACATTATGTTCATATAATAAGCCAGTCTAAAATGTGAATCATGTCAGTATTAGCATGAAATAATATGTGTCTCTCTAGAAACTGGGAGTTATTGCGGCATTGTGACGCATTCGCTTGTGATTTCGGTGGCACTGTATTCATATCTCATGGAGGTGACAATATGAAAGACTTGCATGTACAGACAAACATGCAAATACTCACAGACATAACTAAATAGAAATGCATAGATATATAGACAGTGATACACAGATTACAGCCAAACATATACTGACAACACAGTTTCTCATATACCGACAGACAGACATACTGACAGGCATGTACATTCTGAGAGAATATCATACACTTACACACACACACACACACACACACACACACACACACACACACACACAATGATAAATATTCACAGCTTACCGTATCCACCATATCCTCCTTTGCCACTGACAGCGACAGGGATAACTACAGCCCCTCCCTTTCCGTATCCACCTCCATAACCACCTCCATAACCACCTCCATAACCACCTCCATAACCACCACCATAGCCTCCTTTGCCACCGACAGCGACAGGGATAACTACAGCCCCTCCCTTTCCGTAGCCACCTCCATAACCACCTCCATAACCGCCTCCGTAGCCACCACCATAACCTCCAACTACAACAGGTTGAGCAACAGCGAGTGCAACGCCTTGTCTACCGTAACCGCCTCCATAACCACCTCCATAACCACCTCCATAACCACCTCCATAACCACCGCCATAACCTCCAAGACTGAGGACACTAACGCCTAGGCGTCCTCCGTAACCTCCGCCTTGAACTGTCAATACAGCGGCGGCGATGAAAGCAACAACAAGGACTGTCTTGTACATGATCTGTGGGCGGAGACAGAAAACAGCTCGGTTAGTGGAGCCAATCATATTGATCGTGCTAAAGAAGTAAACAAGGATATACATCTTTGCTTTATTGACTACACAAAGGCTTTTGATAGAGTTAGACATGTCAACATGGTGGATATGCTTGCAGATCTACAAATTGATGAGAAAGGACATTAAACTTATAAAAAACATATATTGGAACAACAATGCTGCCATAAGGATTGATAATGAAGTGGGCCAATATCAGCCTATTAAGAGAGGATGTTAGGCAGGGATGTGTAATGTCTCCAGATCATTTTTCCCTGTACAGTGAAAATATTTTCAGAAATGTAGAAGATATACATGGAATCAGCATTGGAGACGAAACATCAATAACATTAGATATGCAGATGATACAGTCTTGATTGCAGGCAATGCGCAGGATCTGCAACAATTAGTAGATGGGGTTGTTGTACACAGTGAGCAACTGGGGTTAGAGTTAAATTGTAAAAAGACACAGGTTATGGTCGTCACTAGGAAGAACGAAGTACCACAATGTAATATACAAGTAAATAGGAATATTCTTCAACATGTGAATCGGTACAATTATCTCGGAGCAGTCTTAACATCTGATCGGAGATACCTTGAAGAGATTATAACAAGCATCGCCATGGCGAAAGTAGCCTTTAGCAAGATGAAAAACATTCTGACCAATAAAAAGATGTCAATTGAAACTAGAAAAAGAGTGTTGAGGGGATACATAGATCCTGTTCTTTTGTATGGATGTGAAACTTGGACAATGTGCAGTCAAGCTGAAAAACATCTGATGGCTGCAGATATGTGGTTTCTGGGAAAAATGCAAAGAATACCATGAGCAGATAGAAATATCAATGACCAAGTACTACAGGAGACAAATGACAATCGTAAATTGATTAGAGAAATTAGACGCAGACTGTCAAAATGTTTTGGACATGTTATGAGAAGAAATGGATTGGAGAACTTAGTGACAACTGGCAAGATCAAAGGGAACAGACCAAGAGGAAGACAGAAAGGAAAATACCTGGATGGCTTGGCCACATGACATGTACGAGACAGGAACACTGAGCTGATCCCCGACTCTAGTGATCGAGTAAAATGATCGAGTCATGACCGCACATGCTTTTTTTTTTCTGTCTGTCATGTGTAATTGGGAATATTATTTCGTTTGAAGAGATTATTACATGATCAAAGGATTAAATTATGTAGCGAAAATATGAGGATAAATAAAATCCTTCCTAGATGGATATTATTATTATTATTATTATTATTATTATTATTATTAATATTATTATTATTATTATTATTATTATTATTATTATTCCTCTACTACTACTAGTAGTACTGATGCTGCTGCTGCTACTGCTGCTGGTACTACTACTACTACTACTACTACTACTACTACTACTACTACTACTACTACTACTACTACTACTGCTAATGCTACTACTACTACTACTACTACTACTACTACTACTACTGCTGCTACTACTACTACTACTACTGCTGCTGCTACTACTACTACTACTACTACTACTACTATACTACTACTACTAGTAGTACTACTACTAGCTACTGCAACTACTACTACTACTACTACTAACTACTACTACTACTGCTACTACTACTACTACTACTACTACTACTACTACTACTACTACTACTACTACTACTACTACTGCTGCTGCTGCTGCTGCTGCTGCTACTGCTACTACACATTCGTGGATCAGCTTGGATGGCTAGGTAGAGGTATCCCCTATCCTAGGAGAAGCAAGGTGCCTCCTTCCCTCCGCTAGCCTACGGGAACCTTAGGGCAAGGTGGATTACTCCCTTAGCCTTCCCCCACCCCCTCTGAATCAGGGTTACGTGAAGCCAACATTGCAGGTGGTGGATGAAGTTGAAGAGCAGTCAACAGTTAGTTCTAGGTTAGGGTCTCCAACTTCTCGACGGTAGGCAGAGGATGTGTCTTTTTTTTCTTTCGGGGGAGGGAGGAGGGGGAGAGACAATGGCTAAAGTCATCGACTAGTATGGTCACTGCTAAGAAGGAAATCAATAGCAAACTACCTTCTGTACAGAAGCCAAGAAAATCATGTTTTGCAATCCCATAATATTATAACTAATACTATTACTACTATTATTACTAATACTAGCCTTATACTAGTACTACTACTCATTCACTTATTTATTCAGTAATATGACCTTTGCAGAACCTCGATCCCATAAAAACTTCTCGATCATAAGCAAGATATCTCGCGTCCGATGCACCCATCTGGAGAACATCCGCCACATCCTGCACCCATGTTCTCTTTGGTATTCCTCTTCCTCTCTTCCCTGGCATATACCCCTCTATTATTGTTCTCTCCAAACTTCCATGACGTTTTAAGTGACCAAAATATTTAAATTTTCGTTGATTCATCGTCTTTAATAGCCAACCTTCGTCAATAGTCAGCTCTTGAAGTATGGGTGCATTTGTTCTTTTCTTTATCCAAGACATTCTTAGAACCCGTCTGTAACATTTAAATTCAAAGGCATTTATGCGCTGTTCAGTTTGTTTAGTATGTGTCCAGGTCTCACGGGCATATGTTGCAATGGGAAAGATGCATACGACTACTATTACTATATGAATGCACCAAGAAACTGCACAATTCTGAGTAGTGGAGATTTATTACAGTCGACCTTCAATGCGGAGACGGCATAGACTGGGAGACTTACTGTTAGTAAAGCTACTTTTTGATTAAAAACGAACATCAAGGAAGACAATTCTGGTTATTTAAACCACAAGAAAATTTGTTGACAAAACCCTTAACCCCAGTCATTACATATCTTGAGGTTACAAGATTGCAACTGATGACTGTCTGCCAAGAATAGACAACTCATCGGCACTGAAATAAAATGATAACTACAACAGCTGACTATACTTACGACAGAGTTATGGATCCTGGCTAGAATACTGACAACGTCTGGTAGATGGCGGTGAAGGTGGCCTCTCTTATCCAAACCTCCACTTATATACACTTGCCCTCTCCACACTTCAACAAGCCATCACCTCAGGACAGTGTTGATTTTGTTCAGATAATCTGTTAATCTTCAACTGGGTAATCCAGGGAAGAAACAACACGACGATCTGATTTATATTTGACTGCTTTCTGTCAAAAATTATGAAGACATCGACAAATTAAAACTGACGTGAGATAATCTAGTCCTTAGATGTTGCCTGGGGACAAATGTAGGGTTGTCTTAGTCATTAATTCATCTTTATTATGTGTCAGCCAGAGGCTAAGGTGGGTGAATATAATACTCTTAGAATAAATAACCATCATCATCAAGTGAATTGCTAATTGGTGTGCACGATTGCGTATCTTCATATCTGTAGTTCTAATCTGTCATTTACTGCCTATAGTACCTTGCGGTGTGCCGGCTCCCTGGCCGAGGAGTTAGCAGCTTTCTCCGTTACTCCCGAATGCTCTCGTGGTTGACGTGAGCGCACGAGAATTAGAAGTGGTTCGAGTCGCGCCAGTGACTTATGAGCCGGTCGCTCAGAAAGTCGTGCGTGCTGATGAGCGTAATCTAGCCTAGGAATCAACATACAGGTGAAAGATGCTGATGTTGACCGTAATATCCTGAAACAGGATGGAAACGCGGGGGGAAAAAAGTACCTTGCGGTGTAGGACAGGGAGGTCTTGAGCCTGAGGAATTACGGCCGCATGGCTAGTGCAGTCGCCGCGAGCTGCGCAGATTAGAGTTCTCTTAGTTCTAATCAACACCAACATTTCTTAGCTCTTTGTTAGTGACTGGGAAAATTCTACGCTTATTAGTTTCATTTTACTTGCTGAACGACCGATATTATATTATGGAAATGAACGCAAGGCGGCTTGACTCCAAATGTGTGTCAGAATCTCGTCCCGACTTTTCACAATGCTGCCTATAACGGCCTCAATTGGCTACTTTATATCAAGTCAGTTAAATGTTCACAAAATTGGATTTGTACTCTGCACACAAGTTACAGTTGATAACAGCAGTTAAACATCACTGAACAATAGTCAAGCCTGTCTCCTAGTCAAACCTGGATGACACTTCACAAAATCATTCCTGTTGGCTAGAAACGGTCTTTATTTAACAATCTGTAGTTGTTATCTTTGGAAAACAATATTGATTTGGATACATATACACCTTCACAAGGGCGAACACTGAACATAAAAACTACATCAAATCAGAGATGAATATGTGAATGAATCCGGGGTCGAAGCGGTGCCATCTTGTGTTACACTTTCTCATGACGACTTTCCCTTGCGCAGGTCAATTAATGGAGCTCACTGGTCTGTGTGGTCTGAGTCACTCAAACACTAGGCTAATTTAAATCAATAACAAGTTCATAAACACAGACAGTGTGTAGAAACAGATAGATTATCATGGTCTGGAGAGCAATTACGGCAGGGAACAGAGGATCTGACTGACATTCAATAATCAAAGTAAATGTCAGACGGACACATAATCAGACTGCAGCTCATACCATCAGTATAGGGACTCTTCACTGACCGTTGAGGATGAGAACGGAGCACGTACGGGATGTCTCGGGTGTTGTGATGTCGGATATTGAGTCATGTCATAAACGTACGGGATGTCTCGGGTGTTGTGATGTCGGATATTGAGTCATGTCATAAACGCTGTTATCCTCTGCGACAAGGCGGCAGTAAACTCGTCAATAAGATGGTTATTCATTCAGCCCGTGGCAACGCCCTCTCTTGCTCTATTATATTACAAGCTCTATGTTATAACTATCATCATCATGCACTGTGCCGATATTCGTGGACGGTCGTGTTTCACCAACTCAAACAATTATCATCATCATGCACTGTGCCGATATTCGTGGGCGGTCGTGTTTCACCAACTCACACAATTATCATCATCACGCACTGTGCCGATATTCGTGGGCGGTCGTGTTTCACCAACTCAAACAATTATCATCATCATGCACTGTGCCGATATTCGTGGGCGGTCGTGTTTCACCAACTCAAACAATTATCATCATCATGCACTGTGCCGATATTCGTGGGCGGTCGTGTTTCACCAACTCAAACAATTATCATCATCATGCACTGTGCCGATATTCGTGGGCGGTCGTGTTTCACCAACTCACACAATTATCATCATCACGCACTGTGCCGATATTCGTGGGCGGTCGTGTTTCACCAACTCACACAATTATCATCATCATGCACTGTGCCGATATTCGTGGGCGGTCGTGTTTCACCAACTCACACAATTATCATCATCACGCACTGTGCCGATATTCGTGGGCGGTCGTGTTTCACCAACTCACACAATTATCATCATCATGCACTGTGCCGATATTCGTGGGCGGTCGTGTTTCACCAACTCAAACAATTATCATCATCATGCACTGTGCCGATATTCGTGGGCGGTCGTGTTTCACCAACTCACACAATTATCATCATCACGCACTGTGCCGATATTCGTGGGCGGTCGTGTTTCACCAACTCAAACAATTATCATCATCATGCACTGTGCCGATATTCGTGGGCGGTCGTGTTTCACCAACTCAAACAATTATCATCATCATGCACTGTGCCGATATTCGTGGGCGGTCGTGTTTCACCAACTCAAACAATTATCATCATCATGCACTGTGCCGATATTCGTGGGCGGTCGTGTTTCACCAACTCAAACAATTATCATCATCATGCACTGTGCCGATATTCGTGGGCGGTCGTGTTTCACCAACTCACACAATTATCATCATCACGCACTGTGCCGATATTCGTGGGCGGTCGTGTTTCACCAACTCAAACAATTATCATCATCATGCACTGTGCCGATATTCGTGGACGGTCGTGTTTCACCAACTCAAACAATTATCATCATCATGCACTGTGCCGATATTCGTGGGCGGTCGTGTTTCACCAACTCAAACAATTATCATCATCATGCACTGTGCCGATATTCGTGGGCGGTCGTGTTTCACCAACTCACACAATTATCATCATCATGCACTGTGCCGATATTCGTGGGCGGTCGTGTTTCACCAACTCAAACAATTATCATCATCATGCACTGTGCCGATATTCGTGGACGGTCGTGTTTCACCAACTCACACAATTATCATCATCATGCACTGTGCCGATATTCGTGGACGGTCGTGTTTCACCAACTCACACAATTATCATCATCATGCACTGTGCCGATATTCGTGGGCGGTCGTGTTTCACCAACTCAAACAATTATCATCATCATGCACTGTGCCGATATTCGTGGGCGGTCGTGTTTCACCAACTCAAACAATTATCATCATCATGCACTGTGCCGATATTCGTGGGCGGTCGTGTTTCACCAACTCACACAATTATCATCATCATGCACTGTGCCGATATTCGTGGGCGGTCGTGTTTCACCAACTCAAACAATTATCATCATCATGCACTGTGCCGATATTCGTGGGCGGTCGTGTTTCACCAACTCAAACAATTATCATCATCATGCACTGTGCCGATATTCGTGGGCGGTCGTGTTTCACCAACTCAAACAATTATCATCATCACTGCACTGTGCCGATATTCGTGGGCGGTCGTGTTTCACCAACTCACACAATTATCATCATCATGCACTGTGCCGATATTCGTGGGCGGTCGTGTTTCACCAACTCACACAATTATCATCATCACGCACTGTGCCGATATTCGTGGGCGGTCGTGTTTCACCAACTCAAACAATTATCATCATCACTGCACTGTGCCGATATTCGTGGGCGGTCGTGTTTCACCAACTCAAACAATTATCATCATCACGCACTGTGCCGATATTCGTGGGCGGTCGTGTTTCACCAACTCAAACAATTATCATCATCATGCACTGTGCCGATATTCGTGGGCGGTCGTGTTTCACCAACTCAAACAATTATCATCATCATGCACTGTGCCGATATTCGTGGGCGGTCGTGTTTCACCAACTCACACAATTATCATCATCATGCACTGTGCCGATATTCGTGGGCGGTCGTGTTTCACCAACTCAAACAATTATCATCATCACGCACTGTGCCGATATTCGTGGGCGGTCGTGTTTCACCAACTCAAACAATTATCATCATCATGCACTGTGCCGATATTCGTGGGCGGTCGTGTTTCACCAACTCAAACAATTATCATCATCATGCACTGTGCCGATATTCGTGGGCGGTCGTGTTTCACCAACTCAAACAATTATCATCATCACGCACTGTGCCGATATTCGTGGGCGGTCGTGTTTCACCAACTCACACAATTATCAGTCTAGGATCCGGTCTTTGTTGTCACGATTAAGCCATGCAGCCAATCCATTAAGTATTTATCTCTCTGCCTTCGCCTTCTCCTTTACCATCGGTTTTGCCAGTTGTAACTAAGATTTCAAGCTTATTTCTCGACGTAACATGTCTTTAAAAAATATTGACTGTCTGCGTTTAATTTCTCTAATCTCTTTAAGGTTTCCTTGTGTTTCCTGTAGAGCTCTCTCATTCGATTTCTTGTCCGGCCATAGTATTAATTACATTTTTCTTATAATCACCTTTCCACTACCATTAGGTTTTTCTCAACGTGTCTGCTTATTCTCGGTGTTTTACATACAAACTACACTAAGGGATGTATGTAACATATTATGTGTATATCTGGTTAAGTTGCAACTCATAGACATTATGTTTTCATATACCTGTTTTCTAAGCAAACGGATACTGCAGCACTCTCTGTTTGCCAAAATGCCTTTGTTAAACAACTTGTTGGGAAAGCGTCGCTGAGAAGTTCAAATGGCTGTAAATTTGTTACAATGAAAACGTACCCAGGGTTAGATCGAGCCCATTACCGTGGGTGGGATCTGTCTAGAAGTCGTCCACTTTATAAATGCATGCTCAAGTCGGACACTGACCTCTTTTGTGGATAATCAGCAGTGGCGTCTGCAAAGAGGATTGCTCCATCTTCACAACGCAGAGGAGGACGTCGATTTAGTGTAATTAGATATAGAAATGTAACTGTGATATATGTATATTATTATTTTATTAACAGTACCTATAACTTCATTTTTCTATTAATTATTCAATTGCAAATGCATATATAACTTTATTTTCTTATTTGCGTAATTAGAAATCACCATCATTTAATTAATAACCCATTTCTTAGAACACCAATTATAGAAATACATTGTTAGATTTTATATTAGTTTATTACCATTTAATCATAATCATTGATACATCCATTTATCTAAGATATCATTTCCAAACTAACACAACCATTTAGGAATTAATATCATCTTTTTCACAAATAAAACGTTAAGGTAATTAACCCATTTTTCTCAAATGAAAGTAGTTATTAGATTATTTCCCTTGAGGGTAATTTAGGTCAGCACACCAAATTACGGAAGTTACTATGACAGGATCGGTAACAAACCATCCTTATAACTATGTATATTATGTATAGACATGACGCGTGCAAACAAAACGCACAGTCATTTGGCGTGATTACTGTTAAAATTCAGCCAATCGTTTATTGTATATATATAATGTTTATGTATTTGATACTATGAAACATATTTTAATGACGAGAGAATGGTTGAGTGAAAGAACAGTATGAAAGTGAATGAAAGATGTATGCAAGAAGAATAAATGCGAGGAGAGAATGCAAAAACTTAGTAAACATTGAAAGAAAGAGAGCGAGAGAGAAAAACAGCGGAAATTTTTTTTTCCCACCGCTACAAGCGTCTTATTGACTTGTCTTTTTTTTTTTTTTTTTTCTAAACGTTTACCTCATACAAAGCAATGCATATTTACAAGGTGCAATGCGCGTCTCCTTGTTTGTGTATATTACAGAGCGTTGCCGTTTGTTAGTGTTATGTCATATGCGTTAATGAAACAAAAACATACATATACAGTTATGTTAATGACGTACGCTTTCAGTCATCCCATTCTAACTTGATTGATGGTAATAGTGATGATAATGGTGATGATAATGATGATGATAATGGTGATGGTAATGGTGATGATTCTATTTTTTTTTTTTTTTTTTTTTTTTTTTTTTTACAGTTGTAGTATCCTTTATTTAAAACAAGTTATTTGCTTCTACTGTAATATGTGCTGTCTTCAGCCAAGTATTTTACGAGATTTGCGCTTGTGGGGCTAAGATTAGAATGTTTGCGACTTTTTGTTGATAAAGTTGTTGGACAATTTCTTTGTTGATTGTTCTGTAATTGTATAGTGCTTTGTTTCTTAATGTCCATATAAGATTTCTGTACTCTGCCAATAGAACAAGTAGCTTTGTGTGGGTGTCTTGTGTGGAGTAAGGAATGGAATTTATCATGATTGCTTTGTAAACATCTGTTCTTTGTTTCAAATGAGTGTTTAGGATGTTTTGTAGGAGGTTTCTTGTTGGCATGATTGTGTTGCATTCGTAATAGATGTGCTCTTCTGATTCTTGGACGTTCCGTCTACAAAGCTGACACTGTAGTATTTGTTTAGTTATTTTTGCTGTTCTCTCTGTTGTTGGCGTCATGCTGTAAACAAGCCTATATGTAATTTCCCTTGCTTTTGGAGTAATATGCTTGTTGTGAATATTTGAGAAAATTTCGGTATAATCTTTTATGAAATATCTATGTCCTCTTTTAATTCTGAGATTTACCGGAGTTGCTTGTAATTTAACTAAATGCCTGTAGATTGTATGTGTTTTCTTGTGTAGTAATTTTTCATGTCCTTTAATGGCTGAAATACATGTTTTGTAGAACGTTGGGAGAGTGCCAAAATAATGTGAGGATGTATTCCTAATAGGTTTTAAAGAAGATAGCCTAATTCCAATGTAATAGTGTGCTAAAGGGTGTTTTTCTGGGTGTTGTAGGATTTCACCTACGCGTTTGATCCTAAGTGCTTGTATTTTGGTTGTTATGTCTTGGAGGGCGATACCTCCATCTTTTTTGTCTTGCATGAGTGTAGTATGTTTGATACTGTAGATGGTGCTGCCAAACACAAAGCGTCTAATCTCTTTGTTTATGTTTGTGACAGTTTGACGTGGGGGATCTAGGATTGTGCACAGATATAGTATTTTTGGAATTATATATGTATTAACAATGGTACTTCTACCAAATATGGTAGTTGTTTTGTATTTGTATCTCTGTAACATATCTGTTATTTTCTTCTCTAGATGTTGCCAAGTGTCTTTGTGTGTCTGATTTGGTTGACATGGGAAGACTATTCCGTACACTTTTATAAGATTGTTTGATGTTAAGTCAAATGGAAAATCCGCCTTATTTTTCCATTTGCCTAAGCCCATTATAGTTGATTTTTGGACGTTTAATTTTGCCCCACTCCCTTTGCCGAAAAACGAGAACGTCTCCAAAATGATCAGTACAGATTTTTCAGTGGTCGGAAAGAAAATGGTATCGTCCGCATAAGCACGCAGCTTTTGTTCACCATTCCCTGGTATGTACGTACCCCTGACATTGTCGTCCTGTCGTATCTTTTCTAGAAGTGTCTCTAGAGCGACAACGTACAGTAAAGGGGACAAGGGACATCCCTGTCTCACTGACCTAGTCAACCTGAAAGAATTGGTTAGGGTATGGTTTAATAGAATCCGACTTTCCGGTTTCAAATATAAAATTTTGACCCATGTCCGAAAATAATTTCCCACGTTGCAGTGTGAGAGAGTTTTGTGGAGGTATGAGTGAGATATTCTGTCGAATGCTTTTTCTTGATCTAAAGAGAGAATTGAGGACTGACAGTTTTTCAGATGTGTGTAGTTGATGATGTCCCTTATGAAGTGTGTGTGTTGCTGGATATTCCGGTGTTGTACACTACATTGCTGGTCTTCATGAATGAGAGATGCCATTACTGGTTTCAATTTATTTGTCAAAGTCTTTGTTAAAATCTTGTAGTCTACATTTAAAAGCGAGATAGGTCTGTAACTCTTTAAAAGTGTCTTGTCAGTGTTCGGAATAAGAGTGATGTAAGACGTGTTGAAACTGGATGGGAGTTCATGTTTGTGGAAAGATTCAGAGAATACTGCTAGTAAAAGGGGACCTAGTAGAGGAAAGAAAAACTGATAGAATTCAGCAGTAATACCGTCGGGGCCAGGCGATTTGCCCTTCTGCATTCCATGAACCGCTTGTGTTATATCTGTTAGTGTTAATTCAGTATCTAGTGTTAGTTTCTGTTCCTCTGTGAGTTCTTTTGTGAATTTCATAAAGTGTTCTTGCACGTGCGCCTGTGTGTTTTCCTCTGTATAAAGGTTCCTGTAATAATCTGCAAAGGCTAAGGCTATTTGTTGTGGCTCGACTTGTATATTTTCTTCCCTGTCAATTATCTGGCCTATTTGTCTGCTGCGCTGTATGTTTTGTTCTAAAGCTAGGTATTGTTTACTCGGTATCTTTTGTGTTATAGTTTGTAACTTTGTTCGCAGTAAAGCCCCCTGAAATCGATGATGTCTGTGGAGATCTAATTCTTCCTGTAATGCTATGGTGTGTGGTGAATTTGTGTCTGTCTGTAGTAAGAGCTTAATTGCATTTTCCAATACTTTTTCTTGTTGTAGTTCTTGCTTGTGTATTACTGCTGCTAGTGTTTGTGTTCTCTCTCGTATAGTTTGTTTAAGTGTTTCCCAGAGTTCTCGCGCTTTACCCTCCGGTATATCGATTGTGTATGTGAGGATCAGTTTTGTTATGCAATCTACATAGTCCTGATTTTGTAAAAGTGTGCAGTTCAGTTTCCAATGGGGGGATCTTCTAAGATGTGGTGTTGCTTGTACTGTGTTTATTGTTGCAACTACGGCCTTATGATCTGTGAAGTTCAGTGTCTCCTGTAAATGCTTGACTTGTGTTATATGATATGTTATGGGCGCATAAATTCTATCTAATCGCGCTGCTCTGTTATGCTCATTGTTTGTGTCTGTTGTATCTGTTCCATGGGGGTGCATCTGCCTGTATGCGTCTGTTAGCCCATGGATATCTAAAATTGTTTGCAATGTGTCTAATTGATGTTCCTCCTCCCCCGTTGTGTTTCTAATTTGCATTCTTACATCTCCATTTATAAGGTCGTGCGCCGAAAGTACGCAATTAAAATCACCCCCTAGAATGATATTGTGACCCCGATATGAGCGTGATAATAAATTTTCAAGTGTTTGGTAGAAGAGCGGCTGATTTCTGTAGTCAGGCGGTGCGTGTATGTTGACAATTGTGTATTTATTTATGTTATTTCTCACCTGTACTATAGCTATCCTACCCTGGCAGTCCCTGTCCTTCTCTATAATCTGCCACCTGTCAGATGTCTGTATTATTGCTGTACCCAATTCGATATGTTGCGTACTAAGACTAAAACATGAGTGTCTTAGACCTAAGCATGTTGTGATATATGACGCGTGTTCATCGGTTTTAACGTTAGCTTCCTGAATGAGTATAAAATCAGGTTTATATTTGTGTATGAGTGGTATAAGATGATTAATTTTGGATCTTATACCTCGAATGTTAATACTCATTATTTTAATTTCCGCTGCCATTTTTGTTGTAAAATAAGAAACGGTTGAGCATAATTATGTTTCTTGTTTCAAAACTGTCTGTATTCCTGTTATCATTTCTGGAGATTGTCAGTAGATTCCTTCGCCGGGCTCGAAATCTCTAAGTCAATAACGAGGCGTGGTGAAGAATCTGACAGGTTTCTTTGTCGTGGTGGTGTGTTAATGTTATCACTGTCTATTTCGGTCATGGCGCTGGTCGTTATCTGTTCAGTATAATTACTTACGCATTTCTTTTGTTTGACCTGTGCGCTTCAGGCGGTGTAGGGTAGTCGTGGTTGTTGAGGGGCGGCAGCGTGGTAACCTGTGTTTGGCAGGCTGGAGGTGTCGAGCTCTCACCGTCAGACAGGCTCTTGGTTGAGCGTCCCCTTTTTCCGACTGACCAGCTGGAAACCGTCTTCATCCTCCTTACTATGTTGATCTGTCTGGGAGTTCGAAGTAACTTTTTGTGCCAGTATAGGTGCCTTCTGGGTTTGTACTTTGGCCGGACATTTATTACTCCAGTGGGAGTCTTCCCCACAGACTGTACATGCCGTACGGCGCCCCGGAACTGTGATGAAGAGACGGTGTAGCTTGTCTTCTACCCCGTCCAACTCCATGTCCACGTAATGTGGCAGAGGTTCTTTCGGGTTGCACAGAAATAACCACTTGTCCGTGCTGTTTTTTCAGTTTATGCACTTCCGCGTTTATATCTCCCGAAATATCCGCGGCTATTTGCTTCACTGTCTCAATCATTGCGGTTGTAGGCATCCAGTGAATCATAGCCTTGGTCTTTTTCTTCTCTATGTTTTCAATTACGATCATTACTTTGGGATCCTGCAGTTCATGCTTCATCCCGTGAAGCCGTTCATAATGAGCCTCCTTTGCTTCCGGTGTTAGCGTAGCGTACCATCTTTTAGGGTCCTGAAAGCGGTAGATGGATTTTATCCCTTCCCTACAATCCCGCAAGGCCCCCTCAAGACGCTCGCCATCAGCGAGTAGTTGAACCGGAATACATGAGGTCCTGATATAGAAAACACAAGTGTGTTGTGTCATCTGTGTAGCCAATGTGTTGTCGAGTTTTTATATGTGTTACTGCCACACTTTAATAGAGTATATAGAGAATGTACTTTGAGCTTCAGAAAGCGGAGTTGTGGTCACAAATAATGATAACGAACGTTTGTAACCACAATAAACCGATTTGCGGAGCTCGAAGGAACACACACATTTAGTACACTAACGCATACACATGTTAGAGAGTTAAGTACACTGTAGTTTATTAGAAAACACGCAAACAAACAGGACAACTAACACACACAAGTTGCACACACCATTCATGTCAAAGAACGACAACTTTAAATTCAGGGGACACAATAACTTTTTAGAAACCTAAAAGTAACAGTGAATATAGCTTTTCACATGCGCAAGCGAGAAGGTGAACAGTAGAGCTGTGTGTATAGAGTTGGAGGGGATGATAATGGGAACATGAACACTTCGTGCTCATGTGTTGTACTCAGAATAGAGTCAACATATGTGTGGGTTGTCATTTTGGGCAATTTGAGGACAGGTCGAGACAGAAGTCAATAGGTGAAAGTCATAAAGACATAGGGTCAAACGACAGAAGCCAGGACATAAGTCATAAGACAACGGTTTCCGGTTCACTAACCATCCCAAAGATATCTATAGAACCAACTATACTGATACATGGGCTACTTAATTAGCCAAGTGAAAAGATAAAACACTGTGAATGAAGGTAGAAGACAGTTGTTCTATCCCCAAACTAGAAAGTTATAACTTATTGGAGATCTGACAAAATTGGAACAACCAATTTTTCTTTGTGACCAGAAGTGTTACAAATATCAGTAAAAGGGAAGTAACACTTTACGGAGAGGAGGGGACCCTGTCAAGATCCCCAATACGGCCTGACAGAGGCAATAGGAGTTAACATTAGTCTAGTAGGGAGACACCAGACAGGAGAGACACCGAGCACTAATAATAGCCTCACAAGGAGACACATTTGTGTCAGACCAGAGGTCGATGAGTACAGCTGAGCGAGGGCTTTCCCCAAGCGATGTGGAATCTTGTCCTTGCGAGTAACCGTGAAGTGCCCGGTTACTCGAGCTCACAAGCCAGCGTGCTGGCGAGACCATGCACGCAATAATAGCTACTGCACGGAGAAGAGTGTCCGTGCTTGTCCACGCAATGTGTAGCGTGTGGACAGACCGACTGGAGACGGTAGAGAGAGCAGACGTATCCTTGACCAATACTATAGTTTCTAGGCAATAGGCAAACATAGGGTTGTTCATTTAGATTGTGAAATACTAGCATCATCTATCATCACGTCAATGCATTCATGTTGTATAATGATGATGAAGTATAACGCTCGTAGAGCCATTCAAATGTCGGCTTTGAATAAATTGCATTCCTTTCGCAAATGTCACGAGTTGTTATTTCGTGCGGTGCGAAAGTAGGGGAGTCCTGAGAATCTGCAGCGCACAAGTCGCTGACAGTGTGTGTGTGTGTGTGTGTGTGTGTGTGTGTGTGTTTCTGGATCGGGTAATTTGGTAGCAGGTGCGCGCTTGAGCGGAAAGTGTAGTAGGTCGATTGGATTTATTGCATCTAGTTAGAGAAGTTAACAAGTCGGGTTTGTTGCGTTGAGGATAAAGTGGTACGTGGAAGTTTTGAACGTTTCGAGGGTTCATTCTGCCTAGTTCAAGAAGGGTATTTAGAGATTAGATTGTTCAACAAGGATAACGTGCTGCAACCCAACCTTCTAGTTTGGCGAGAAAAGCTTGATGTAGTCAGTAGCTCACGGACTCGATGTTTAAGAAGAGCAAGTTGCAACAGAAGCAGCTTTCTGCCTAGAGTGAAAGCTTCAAGCTAGGGGAGAGGTTACAACTGCTCAAGTGCGTGTTGCAGTGCGGGTTTAGTTCTTCGCCTCGAGTGCGGGCTGAAGGGCCGTTATGAGAGTCGATCAGCGTCACGGTTAGAAAGTCATGTTCAGAGACTGGATCAGAGACTGGTTCAGACTTCGGGTTTAATTCTGGTTCAGATGTTCGCTTAGACACTCGTTCACGTACTGGTTCAAGACTGGTTAAACAACTGGTTCAGAGGCTGTTTCAAAGGCTGGTTCATGTCGGGTTCAGAATCTCGTCCAAGGACTCGTTCTGGCGTTCGTTTAAGGTCGCATTTAATTCGCTTTCAAGGTCACGTTCAACATTCGTTCAAGGTTCGTTCAGGAATGCAGAATCGGGAATGCTCAGATAGAAATGCAGAGTCAGGGATGAAGAGTTAGGAAGAGTTAGTGTTCAGTCATATAGGGTAGGTCATACCAGATCGGAAAACCAGCAATGAAAGTCTGTAATATTCTACGTAATTGGTAACCACTATACTATCACGGACCAGACGCTCATGACCGGCGTCATGTATGCTGTCTCATCGGAACAATACGCATCATGTAAATAAACTTTTAAACATTAAACAGATACGGAGCTTGCGTTTTCGTGGGGAACTGTGATCTTTGATACGGGTTATACCATACGTCAGTTACAAGTGAGTAGAAATTGACCGTTCATAAACAGAGGATATACGCTGTAACGCCGCCTCCATTACCTCGTTGTCATCTGCAAATCTCTGACCTCGCAAATGTTCTTTCAAAGGTCGAAAACAAGTAAAACGTCCTCCCGTGCGCTGATGCTGAAGTAGGTACATCAACCCCTACACAGGTACAGCTGCAGAAAAATGTGATTTCTCCTCCTTGACTTATGGACGTAAATTACAAATATCTCTGAAGTGGGAGTGAGTTCGCCTGATGGCGAGGACAATGGTAATATGGAAAGCTTATCTATATGCAAATTCAATTACTAAAAGTAGCATGTATGGACTACGAGCGAGCGAAAAAAAGGAAAATTCCGATGGCACCAGGTTCGGACTGCATGGTGGATGTTTCAAGTCTTTACACTTCTAAGAAGATAGTGTATCCATTATAGTAGCTAGCATTATAAAGGTGGCTGTTATCGTGCAGCAACAATATTCCAATCAAGGATGTTCCCGTCGTGTCGATCATATCGCGGATTTTAATTTGTTCTCTAGGATGTTACTGTATCGAGCACTAGTCACACTGTTATCGCTTTCCTGGAAATATAGTGCCCTTGATATCCTAAATGGTCGTCATCATGACTTTCCCAGTGGATTCCTGCGCTTGAAATCTTGTGTCGTCTAAAGTGAAATCGTTCTACCCATCCAAACTCTCCCATGATGGTTCCGTCCCCCTGCTACTGAGTGAATGCGTGGCACGACTCTGTGAGCTGTGATATTCTCCTGTCTATATTATATAGACTCCTGCCTGTTCCACTTTTCACAATGGACAGTGGGGAGCATTTTATGTGATATTCACTGGCACAGGAACGTTGCATAACAGGGACGACCCGTTTCCATGAATTTGGAACCTCGACTAACTAACTTACTAACTCTCCCATGACTCAAACAAAAATCCCCATACTGAATCACGAATCTTCTGTAAACGTCAAAAGGTTTCACACCCTCTGACCACACACACACAACAACAACAACAACAACAACAACAACAACAAATAAACAAACAAATAACGCTCATTGTTCATCCACTGTGCAAGCCTATAATAATGCAGCCATTTTGTAATCGATATTGCGCATGCGCAAACCGTTAAACCCACACGGCCTCTCGTGGAGTAATGTTTGAGGGCCAGTTTATGTCAGGAAATAAGATTTTCCCATGACTGCACTTTTCCATGCACTTAATAATACAATCCATTAATGACATTCTCTTTTATTATTATCATCACCAACATCATCAAATCTATCATCATCATCATCATCATCATCACCATCATTATAACCGACATCATCAACATTATGATCATAATCATCATTATCATTATCATCACCACCACTATAATCACCATCATAATTTTAATATTTGCTCATATTGAAACTGACCACACTAATCACATCAACAATTATGTCGCATCACCAATTTTCAGACAAGATATTCTCATAATGTTGAGATTGCGAGCAGAATCCAGCAGACTTAAATCACATTCTATATTATACTTTCATGATATTTTCGTTGGTTAAATTTATGTGTGTTAGGTAATAGCACCATGACCTCTGGTCACTTTGTATAATCTTACTATTCTGATAGTAAAGAACGGACATTTGGCATCAGCCAACCTCATTCCACCAAGATCTGTACGAGAATGTCATAAACCT
>JACEFZ010026633.1:70000-84472 GCA_014155875.1 Cepaea nemoralis
ACTACTACTACTACTACTAACTACTACTACTGCTACTACTACTACTACTACTACGATGACGACGACGAGAACGACGACTACTACCACATCTACTACTACTACTACTACTACTACTACTACTACTGCTACTACTACTACTAATACTACTACTACTGCCACTACTACTACTACTACTACTACTACTACTACTACTACTACTACTACTAATAATAATAATAATAATAATAATAATAATACTACTAACTACTACTACTACTACTACTACTACTACTACTACTACTACTACTACTACTACTACTACTACTACTACTACTACTACTACTACTACGATGACGACGACGAGAACGACGACTACTACCACATCTACTACTTCTACTACTTCTACCAGTACTACTACTACCAACACTACTGCTACTGCTATTTCCACTACTTCTGCTACTACCACCTCTACTACAACAACTACTAACAATACATTTACTAGAACGACAACGACCTTGACTACTGCTAGTAATACTAATATTACTATTACTTATACGATTACTGCTGCTACCACTACTACTACTTTGTCTAATTATACTACTGCTAGTATTTCTCCGTTGCGATGGCGTTGCATTCGCGATTCGTAATGCCGCTTACCGGCATTCGAAACACACTGGTGACCGATTTGGCCGCAAACCGTCTTTAGCTGGTTTTAACTTGCCAAACTTTTACTGAACGTAAAACTTGCCAAGACATAAACAACGGCAGTAAAATACTGGTGTTGACAGCAACGTCATGTAAAGGATATGCAACGTAAAATAAAAAGTACTACTTTTATCACTATCCATTTTATACTATTTATACGCTCTCTTAAAAATAGTTAGTTGCAAATCCTTTACAGGACGTAGCAGTCAACCCCAGCATTTTTTGGCTGTTCGTGATTCCTGGGCAGGTTTACGTTCAGTAGTTTCCCATTGTTTCTGAACTACCAGCACCTATACCATTTCGTAAAACACCAAGGCAAGAAATTTCACACAGCTGTGTTTCGAACGCCGTTATGCGAGATTACGAACTGCGAACTGACCTAACCCCATCGCCACGGAGAGTTTATGAATGAACCATGAATCTGTAGGACAATGGGTACAGGAGAATCATTACAGCCGATCTTCAATGTGGAGATGGCACAGCTTGATAGAGCGACATACTATTGGTAAAGCTGCTTTAAAAAGACGAATACTATTCGTGACATACCTGGATATTAAAAGATGTTACCAACTGAGTATAAAACTCAGCAGCATTGAAATTAGAAAGAAGCATAATAAAAATAACTACACTAGCTGACTATACTTACAGCAGAGTTATAGATTCTGGCCGGAAAACTGACGACGTTTGTGTAGATGGCGGTGAAGGTGGCCTCTCTTATCCAAACCCCCATTTATATACATTTGCCCTCTTCACACTTCTACAAGCCATTGCCTCGGGACAGTGTTGATTTAGTTGACATAATCTGCTTATTTTCAACGGGGAATTAAGGACACGACCAGCTGATTAAGACTGGATGCTTTATGTCAAAAATTTTGAAGCCATCGACAAATTAGAACTGACGGGAGATAATCTACGCATTAAATACTTTGATTCCTGAGATGATACCTGGTGCAAATGTAGAGTTGTCTTTTTAATGAACTCATGTTTATTATACGTCAGCCAGATGCCGCGATAGGTGTAATTAATACGGTTACATTGAATAACTATTATCATCAAGTGCCTTGCTAACTGGCGTGCACGATCTTCTATCTTCACATCTCTTGTTCTCTACCAGAATGTGTCTATACGAATGCTGATATTTTCTCTTTCTGTGTTCTAGGTTGATCGTATGTATACTGTATTGGAATATTGGCTGATAATGCGCTTGTGATGGCCCAGTATATCATATAGCAGAAACAGTTGCTCTGACAAACATTGGTAGCAGTGCACGGACGACAAAAGCGGGAAGATTAAGATGATACTTATATTTATTGAACACAATCATTGGATGTCCACACAATCTGTTCACAGTGATTGGGTGTCCCAGATCTACAGTCTCCAGGTGTCACAAAAATTGTGTTGCGTATGCTTTGCATGACGTCGTAATCAGCACCAGCAAATGTTACATGCAATAGATTGTCATTGCTGTCTGAACGACCGACGCCATACCATCGTGAAGAACGTAAGGCTGCCTGTTTCCAAATCACATGTGGCTGATTTCGAACCCTGGCTTGTTATTCAGGAAGACATGAAGAGTGTTCACTGCCCATGATCCAAGGACATCGGTCGGGAATCACAACCTAATATTCATCAGATATGTGATCTTATTACCTCTTACCGTGTAGTAGCCGGACTACCGAATCATCCTGGATGTATTAGATAACCAGTGTAGACATCTATGTTGTCTGGACCTTATCCCGTCATGTCACAATGCTGCCTATAGCGACTTCAGGTGAATACCTTTTATCAGATCAGTTAAATGTTCACAAAATTTGATTTATACTCTGGACAACAGTAGTTTAGCAACATTGAACAATAATCAAGCCCGTCTCCATCTCACGCGGTAATGACCCTTCACAAAGACACCACGTATGGCTAGATGCAGTATTTATATAACGATCTTTGGAAAACAGTATTGACTTGGAAATACATACTCTTTCACAATGACGAGCACTGGGAACAAACGCTGAAACTAAGCTGCGGTGTACTGTCATAAAAACTGTCATTTACTGCCTATAATACCTTGCGGTGTAGGACAGGGAGGGGGGGGGGGGGGGTCTTGAGCCAGTGGAATTAAGGCGACGTATCTACTGCAGTCGCCACGAACTCTGCAGGTTAGAGTTTTCTTTTTGCCCCGGACAGAAAAAAAACTCCACGCCTTACCGAGGAATCGAACGCGGGTCTCCCGGAGGAGAGCCCGGCATTCTAGCCACTCGGCCATGCGATGTACAAATGACTTAATCCGGGATCGAAGACGTGTCACCCTGTGTCACACATTCTCATTACGACTTCCCTTTCAGTTGAGCTATTGCAGCTCACATCAATGGCCAGTGTGGTCTGCGTAACTTAAACACGAGGCTATTTAAACTGATAACACGTTCACAAACACTGATAATGTGTACAAACAGTTAGATTATCATCACCGAGAGAGAATGGTTGGGAAGCCAATGACCAGGGGATCCGACCGACACTCATTACTAGAAAGAAAAGGCCAGATGGACACATAGTCAGACTGCAACTGGTATCATTAGATAGGTGCAATGAGAACCAGAGGAGGACCCTTTGACCCAACTGAAAAGTTAACAGCGAAAATTTAGAACCAATAAGTGAAAACAAAAATCCTAATAAAATGGAAGCAGTACTTCGAACAACTTCTCAACATGCCATCATATATCACAGGAACTCAAGAAACCGACACAGATGCCACCGAAGAACTAGAACCAGACATACTTACAGAAGAAATTATAGAAGCCGTCAGATCAACCCTATTGAACAAATCACCGGGACAATATGACATACCAAATGAACTAATTAAAGCAGCAGGAGAAGTAGGAATAGAATGGTTACATGGACTATTCAACCTTGTTTCGGTAGAACAACAAACACAACGAGACTGGGGAAATGCCATAATTATCCAAATTTGGAGAAATAAAGGCAGTAAAAGAGACTGCACACACTACAGAGGCATTTCCCTTTTGAGTCATACTGGGAAAATTTAAGATGTATAATGCAAAATTCTTGAGAAAAGATTACAAACTACTATAGAACCTCAACTAAGCGAAACACAACCTGGATTTAGGAAACACAAAGGATGCACAGATGTCATTTTGCTCTTAGATAACTTGTAGAATAATCAATTTAATTTAATGAAACACTCTACTTAGCATTTTTCGACCAAGAAAAAAGCATATGATAGAGTAGATAGAAACAAACTGTGGGAAATCCTTAAACAATATGGAGTGAGTACACATCTAAGAAACCTATGTAGAAGCTTATACAACAATAGTGAATGCATAGTGAGAGTAACTGGAGGACACTCAGAAACCTTCACCATAAGATCTACAAGTTGTGTCCCGTCCCCTCTCTTGTTCATAACATATGTAAAGAAACCAGCCAAACAGAGACCGCAAGAACACCGCATGACGAGAACACAGAAGAAGAACCATCTGCAACTTACATCATTATAGAACTACTCTTTGCGGATGATCAAGCAGTAATAGCACATTCAGAAGACAAATTACAAGATAGCATGAATAGTCTAAACGAAATGTGTAGGGATCATAACATGAAAATTAGCACAACAAAAACAGATGTAATGACTATAATTAAAAAGGTAAAATAACAACAATTCACCTAAACAAAATTCCCCTGAAACAAGTAAAGAGTTTCAAGTACCTAGGAAGTATACTATTATCAAATGGCAAATCAGAAGTCGAGATTGAAAATAGATGCAATAAGGCAAACCAAATCATTAGACAAATGGCACCAATACTAAAGAACAAACATGTGCCAATAGTTACTAAGAAAGCACTTTACAACACAATCTTCCTACCAGCTACCAATTCCAAACCTGGACAATGACAGAAAAAGAGAAAAGAAAAATCACAACAGAAATTAGATTCCTGAGAAGAATACTCAATGTATCAAGAAGAGATAAGATCAGAAATGAAGACATCGGGACTACATTAGGGGTTAGTGAGAGCAACTGGAGGACACTCAGAACCCTTCACCATAAGATCCGGAGTACGACAAGGTTGTGTCCTGTCCCCTTCCCTCTCTTGTTTATAACATATATAGACAACATATGTAAAGAAATCAGCCAAACAGAGACCGCAAGAACACCGTATGACGAGAACACAGAAGAAGAACTGTCAACATCTTATATTGCATACAGGTACTCTCGCTACTTCATTCCACACCTCAAAAACACGTTAGTTGCGTGGATGGAATTTATACAGTTTTATTCAGGCGAACCTGATATATTTATACAATCATGACCAGGCGGTGACTGCCTGTCTAAATATACAGTGGTTCGCCTTTCTTCACAATACTCATACACAATCAGATACAAACTCAACTCTCGCTATCTGTAACTTGCGCCCTCGTAAACTACATATTGGCTCTCGGAAAAATCACACATGTCCTGTCTGGAAGACTGTCCTGTCCCGTCTCCCTGAGTTCACTCGGCTCGCTGGCCTGGTCGTCCTAAATCCCGTGCGGTCAGCAAAACCCCTGTGCTGTTCTATTTGTCAGGTAGTACAGTAGTCTTGTTCATGCTAACCTTGGGTTGTACTACTGCTTAGTCTATTTACGGATGTTATCCCGTGAGCTAGCGTTCCCCGCCCTATCCTCGGGGTTGGTCCTGCTATGTCCTAGATATGACACGTCCGTGTCCCCATCTAAGTCCTGTCTTATAACTGTTCTAAGTTATAGCTTTCGTTCTGTCTCTGCTCTATCTACTCCCTTGTAAAGGTCCTTATCTACGTCATATCTATGTCCTTGCCCCTCTTCTGTCCCTTGTCCTAACTATGTCCTGTCCAACACTTTGACATGCTCCCGTGGCTCCCTCGTATTGCGTCACCAAATTCAACCTAATAGTTGTGACGCAATGTCGTCGTAGCACATAAAAAATTAGTTGGATCTAATTTGTCAAAGTGTTTGTAGGAGTTCATTACTCATGTCCTTAGGTACCACTTCTGGCTTATATAAGCCTGATACCAAGTTGATGTCTTTACCCACTGGTTTATGATCAGTGTCCCACACCTGCATTGGTGCTAAGAGTCACTACTCTTCCACATTACACTCTTGGAAGCTGTGTCGAACCAAGGCCAGTTTGCTTTAAAAAACACTACCTCTCAAAATTATCGAATGCCGATATCCCGAAACAAATTGTTCCTGTTATGAAAACAATTCATGAATATATAATTCATGGCTCCCGTGCAATGTACATCAACATCTCTTACACGTTGTGTGTCTGCTGATTTTTACTTATCTGACTTCCGCTTGCGGATAAACCCTCAACTGAGTAATCATAATTCCTATAAGTCTGTTGCGTCCCCTGTGCATGTGTGCTCTCCCTTACAAAATTCTGCTGTTTGTACTTTATCTGTTTGTATTCCTGTTTGTATGCGTGTTGATTTATAATTTATGTATGATTAAATTAGAAACATAAGTGTATGTTTATAATTCATGTGATTGAAACTTTCAAGTGTCGCAGGTGGGTTTCTGCAAGTCACAAATAAATGCTTATGCTTGATTTGTGAGATGCGTCGCCGAACTGAGACGCTGGAAAACATTATCATGGCTTCAATGTAATAGTGGCTGAAACACATCTGAAACAACTACACGCTCACATGTGTTACACAGAAGACAAAGACAATTCATAAAAAAAACTAATGTGTGCGAAAAAAATGCACCAATGAACATTCGTAACACGTATAATGCTTGCATTCTTCCTTTCACTCATCTTCTGTTCACTGATTCAGACAATGTAAGTTTTAAAATATTTTTTTTATTAAAATAAAAATGGGCTCTTTTTAGACAATTACTGAGCCGACTTGTAGTACATTTCAATCGTACTTTCTACGTTAAACTAATGTATTTACACGGTTGATGGATTGCTTAAGGCAATACTAAGGAAACGAACTGTCCTAAATAAATGGTAAACTATGTTTTGGTGTAATGCGAAAACCATACGTGTTTAATACTTGTTAGTTGTTACGTTAGTTCTCGAGAAAGAACCAAAAGCAGTATAAGCTAAGATTATTGTTTCGCATTTGTTTTAGCTAAAAGGTGCTAAAACAAGATACAAATTAACTTGACCAATTCAAAACAAAAGGAGACTTTTATAGCTAATTATCATGCCATTGCATTTGTTTTAAAAGCCAAGAAAAAAGCCAAAACGCCAAACTGATATTTTGACGCCAAACCTGTTTATTTTTTTAAAGTTAGATTTCTCACATATGGCGTTAAAAAACCAATCTGGCAACGCTGGTCCATACTTTAGTGTGTGACTGTATGCTTAAAGTTGCAGTTTCCTAGTTTGATTAATTTGTTGAGCCCTCCATGCTCATATTTACGCACATGCTCTAGCGAACTATGCCCATGTTCATATCTTGCCTGGTTCGGCAATATCATGTCTGCCTGCTGTACACGATGTACTTACTAAGTGCATGTGTCTCGGGGACAAGGTAGAATTTGGGGCAAATCCCACAATAGGCCTAAATGTCGCACCATGTTCATATGTGCCAAGTAGCGAGTCAGAATGAATGACGTCAGGAAGAATCTGAGATAGAATCTCGAACCAACAGATAGATAAAGTAGCTACGTGACGTGAGAAGGTAGAAACGTCACAGCGATATAGTTTAGCAACAACAACAGACGGAGCTTGGGCTGGCGGCAAGGAAGGCGGCATGAAGCTATTCAAGGAGAGAAAGTGGCCAACATACCTCCAGGACATGGCACTGATGTCTAGTCACGATTTGGTGGAAGAGATATATCATTGAAGCATTAGTCTTCTCAGTCAGAAAACAACAGACGACCACGAATGTGCAAATTAGGACTTGGCAAGGATGGCCAAGGTGACCGCACAGTCAACTGATAAGAAGCCTTAGAACTGACAATAAGGGGTGAGATATTGTCGTAGGAATTCTATAGTCGGTTTAGCTGTGTGATGATGTTTAATGCTACGATACCGGCCCTCCTGGATGTACATGAACGGTATCCTGGTGATTCTTAATATTATTCATATTATAATTTATATTTGATCACAAGCTGCCCACCGGGAATAAATATTGACAAAGGACACGTCAACCGGCTTCGAGTTATCAATGATGTTAGCACATTACTTCCGGATTCTGTCCATTTGGTGTTGCCTGGACAAACGAGTTGTGTTTTGCTGATGTTCATTATTATTATTACCCACATTTACCTTTTGGCAATATGCACTGATGCATTCTACGCCTCAGTGCAACATATGATGTTCCCGGACTGGGTAACTCAGGTTCATGGTTAAGTTTCTGTTTTTATTGTTTATATTTTAATCTTGTGGCCATGTTCTTGTATAATTACCCAGTTACGGGTGGGGTATAACCTATTATCATCGACTTGGTGTCATGTTGCAGCTGTCTTTACTCTTGTATATTTTAACTGGATATATGTTACTCCTGAACCGCGAGATTTGGTCATTAAAGTTTCATTTTTGTTACTGATGTGTTATGTATAACCTGTTATGTTTAGTCTTTGTTGTGCAAGTGATGTTAGTCATTGCTTGTCCTCTTGTATTGGTACTGTTGCAGTGCAACAGAAATTCCACTGATTGACATACATTGTAGTATGCTCCTCTGCTAAAGTTCCGGAATTTCTATGATATCTATAACCTAGTCTTTTAAATGAAGCGTCCTGCGTAGTGGTGATCTCTTCCTCTTCTTGTTATTATTTTCTTCTCTGGTCCTTCTAGCAGCCAGCGTTGCGCATCTATCCTTCTTTGTACAACAGTAGGTTAGGAAGTGGATTGAGTAAACGAATGAGTGCCTCTGATTTATTTACTTACTTCACCACCCCCCCCCTCTCTCTCTCTCTCTCTCTCTCTCTCTCTCTCTCTCTCTCTCTCTCTCTCTCTCTCTCTCTCTATTTAGTGCGTTTTCATATATAAATGTCAAGTTGTGATTCATAATGGAGAACTGATTAACTGTTATAGTAACAGGGTATAATCACTAATAACATATATGTTCTGATGAGTTACCCATTGAACAATAATTGGTGTTGTTAGACAAATATGTATGTGGAGTGTATGACATTTTGTGTTGAGTTGGCTTGCGTTGTATATGTTGTTTTTATTGTGGAGTTGAGATTCAGTGTTGAATGAAAATTCTTTATTATGACAAAGTTGGTATATTTATTTTTTGCTCGAACCCATTTTCCTTGTGATTATGTAAACAGTCACGATGTTGTAAGTGACAAATTTAACTATGAGCGTAGAGGAATACTATTATTTGTTGGTTGTTTAAGACTTTACTATGTAAGGTATCAAGATGGGATATGTGGGGACAGATAACAAAGTAGGCTGGATATGACGGATTAACGTACCCAGGTCAGCTTACCCCATAGTTACCCCCAACCCAGTAAGTCAGTGTTTATTTTTTTTTATTGTGCGTGCGTGAGTGCGTGCGTGCGTGCGTGCGTACGTGTGTGTGTGTGTGTGTGTGTGTGTGTGTGTGTGTGTGTTTCTGGATAGGGTAATTTGGTAGCAGGTGCGCGCTTGAGCGGAAAGTGTAGTAGGTCGATTGGATTTATTGCATCTAGTTAGAGAAGTTAACAAGTCGGGTTTGTTGCGTTGAGGATAAAGTGGTACGTGGAAGTTTTGAACGTTTCGAGGGTTCATTCTGCCTAGTTCAAGAAGGGTATTTAGAGATTAGATTGTTCAACAAGGATAACGTGCTGCAACCCAACCTTCTAGTTTGGCGAGAAAAGCTTGATGTAGTCAGTAGCTCACGGACTCGATGTTTAAGAAGAGCAAGTTGCAACAGAAGCAGCTTTCTGCCTAGAGTGAAAGCTTCAAGCTAGGGGAGAGGTTACAACTGCTATAACAGAGCCGAATGAGTTTATATAAAGGGTGTTTATTTCTTATAGATGACATCTGGACATAATATGGCGTCCTCTCCCTTCTTGCTCTAGTTGTAAACTAAACTTGACAACAAACCACGTCAGTACTTGAGCATCTCTCCTCCCCTTTCACTCCCGATGCTCAATCGTGCTGTAGTAGCCTTTTCCCACCTAATACTAATACCCCACTTCTGTTACACCTCCCTATGTTTATTAAAGAATTTTTCTTGTAAAGGAAAACGTCTTTACTCCTAATCCCCTTACTCTATTCCCTCTTTTTCCTTACCTCTCACAGTTCCTCTAATCTTCCCCAAACCAACTCCAACTTAAGTAAATATTCTATTCTTAACTCGTAACTCTTTCCCTGCCACCACTATGAACTCCTTGGCTATTAAAAATTTAACATAACATATATTAACAACATTTCAATCTCAACTTTATACTTCTTAAATACTTCTTCTCCATTTCATAATCAATCCGCTTAAAATTTCAAACGCTGTACTCTTCGGATTCCAACTCCCCATTGTCATCACCAACACTACTAATTCTCCACTTTCAATCAACCTGAGCTCACTCTCACACGATAGGAAGACAAAGAATCGGTGGCCACCGGAGATTCAAAGAAGAAATAGAACTCTTTCAAAAACAAACCACACTCACCTAAATCACACACCTTTACCCCCCTATGTCATTTGAGACTTTATGTAATAAAGTCTAAACCAATTATATCTCCTACAGTACCACTCATTATGGTAACAGTTTACGCTGCTATCTACAGCATCAAATACCAACCATCAAAAAAATATTATTCTCTCCCAAGTGTCTATATATTACAGACACTACCAATTTTATAGCTCTGAACCTTATCTCAATCTCGCATTGTAATGTCAACCACAAAACACATCCCGAGGACACAATTAAAAACCTGTTCCAATACACATCACCTCACATAATATACCTTAGTCAAAAATTCTCTCTTAATGTCCATTTCTTATGGGCATATCTACTAAAACCTCCAGCTGTCAATTTATGCCGTTATCAACAGCAACCATGTACCGCTCCTAACTCATGTCTGTGACTGCTTGCAATCAATAGTCCATATATCACGGACTCTCAAAACCTCCTATCATTTTGTTCATTTCTCATTAACACACCTTTACTATTGTACTGTTATCCACAGTGTCTAATTAAACATGGATTTAATTCATGTTTTCTTATTTGTCTGGCGTAACACGTTATCGACTTCTTCTTCTATAAACCAGCAATCCCGTGTCTCCTATGAAAGTATATCATGGCTCTTCTGACCCTATGGAAACTGTTCAAAACTTTTCTCTCGTTTACCCCACTGCTATATTCAATCCATATATTTCCAATCAATGCTCACTTAAATTCCCCATAACCATTTTACTTGTGTAGTAACCCCGTCGTATTTTTCCAACACTTCATAGCCATATCAACCTCTCTACGCTGATTATTACAGCAACATAATATTCACAAAGCCCCATGTATTGTCTTTATTCCAGACAACACCATCACTATTTGTAAAGTAAATTTAACTTAACTAAATTTCTAACATATTTACTAACAAGGTAAGCTAACACACAAAACAACTTATTTAAGCGAAATAAAATCAAAACAGGACATTATACCCCCCAACTCATTCAAATAAAATAACATGCATTATATCAAATCAGAAGAAAATATTCTATTACTATCTATCACTATTGGTCTCTTTTACGGACCAATAGTTTGTACTCAAAAATCTAGGAACACAATAATCCTATTCTAATCATTTTACAGGACTAAATCAAACAAGAAACATATTATATACGAGGCATTATAAACTCAAATTCAATAAAACAACTGTCTTCTCGCTAAAGAGAAGGTTTTCAAAAAAATAATTCACATAGAATTCCTTAAAGTGACCAAGCAACATTGTCCTCCTATACGAACCAACGTAACACATACCTATTCACACAAGTCATGTCTATTTTGTTATAAAACAAAACAACTCAATGCCAAGCATTAATGCCAAAATACGTATATACAAAATACCTGGATGGCTTGGCCACATGGCATGGACGAGACAGGAACACTGAGCTGATCCACGACTCTGGTGATCGAGTGAAATGGCGAATCATGACCGCCCACGCTTTCCGGCATGGCACATGATTGATTGATTGATATATATCTGTTACCTACAGATCATCATAACGCGGAACAATACTTGTTCCCCTCAACCAAAATCACTACTCAACAAATGACCGTGCCTTTTTCTAAAAGTCAAACATTGATTATCTCCCCTCACAACCTTTTATCTTTTACAAAACAAATTCTTAACACATCACAATATCTGGAATATAACCACTGTAAACTACAGGTCAACTCAATTTTTTTATTACCAGTGTGACGGCTATCTCAATGTTATCTCAATGTACCAGCAGTCATTTATCTACTAATAGAACCTGTGGCTCGGCACACCAATTGTTTCTCTTGGATTTGTACCAAACATCACTACAACTTCTTAATCATTACTGTTAACTACAGTATCTCCACCATGCTATCACCAGCAAAAAAAACTTGTCTATTTACTATAGACCTCTCACCAATCCATCTACTCACTGTACCAATAACTAATTCTACTTTTAAGTTTCTCGTCTATCCGACGCAATTAACTAACGTATCACCACGACTACTCTAAGCTATCCTCAAGTCTCTCCTAGTACTCTTGCATCGTGACGATAATCAAACCGGTCACCCTTATCGGAACCAACCTTGTTTACCTCCGCATCTTTCACTCTTCTTCCTAATTATCGGGATTCTTCCAGAACAGCAACCCACGCCAGTTATAACTGACAGAAGACCTCACTTTTCTCATTTCTCAGTATTAGGCATTCCTGCTTCGACATGTCCCTGTCAAGAATACTAAACATGTTTTATGAAACATCATTCAGAATGTTAACTCTCTTTCTGTCAACCTGTCATACCACTTACATAATTTATGTCCAAGATCACACATTCCAAACAAAAGACATCAGACTTTAGCACAAACAAAACAGAGGCAACGACTATAACTAAAGAAGAACAAACAACAACAATTCAGCTAAACGAAACGAAACAAATAAAGAGTCTCGAGTGCCTAGGTAGTATAATATCATCAAATGGCAAACCAGAAGATGATATTGACAACAGGTGTAACAAGGCTATTCAACTCTCTGGACTTATCAACCACTCTTCGCATATTCACTCGGACAGTGATACACAACCTCGCTCTCATCTCACGAGTACTCTCGCATCGCGACAACCTAACGTGTCCATACTATTACTTCACAAAAATAACAATTTAGACGCCAATTCAACATTCCAGCAATCACTCACCACAATCTAAGCGTATCAATCTCCTCTACACACCTTGACACAAGATATATCAGCGCACCTATTACATTTTATCTATGTATCTCACTTAGGTCTCCAGATCTCACTTCTTCTTCACTCATCGCGACGAATACCTGTTTGTCTAGAATTATACTCACGTACGACTAAACACCTCGCACATGCATGCTGTACTTATCACTTGTCAATAGCCTATCCATTCTCGACGCCCATATGTCTTATTTCTACTTTTCTCAATCATTCAGTCGTTTTCAAAGGTCAGTATATTATCTCTTGCAACTATATCTCTTTTACACCACTATCAACTATCTCTCAACACAACCCTCCTTCCGCTGAGCCACTAACCTCGTAACTATCATTCTATACTTCTCCACACAACAACTTTCTCAGATTAAATCAGCTCTTCTTTCTCCACAAGCACGACGTAACTCGTATTCTTCGAGCATCAACTTCTACAGTCTTTTACTCTTACTATTCTCGCGTTCAACGGACTATTTTACACACATGATACTCAATTCCTCTTCAATCTATATCTCCTCACCAGACACTCTCGGTTCTCCTGTCCACAATACCATACTTACTTCTCAAAGCACCAAGCGAAACTATCTCAGACATCACGTCATAGCTCTGAGTCGAACCATCCACTCTAGTACTAGCACTCATACCTAGTTTCTAATGCGAACATTCATACTTATTTTATCTTTCTCTCTCTACAAATTCTGTACTACTCTATTTTAATCACACCAGTTATACATCACTTAACGTGATTAACTCTTTGTATCTATCTATTCCGGACAAAGGACTATTGGTTTACTTGGTTTACTCTCCCTACATCACAACCAAACAGAAGATATCCTGTATTACGTAATCCACGTAGAATATCATTTGCCGTAACTCTCTATCCTCAACAACACTATCAGCTACCCTATACCATGTGATGCTACACCAAAAAAATTCATCTGCCTATTTTAGACAGCTCATATATCTATATACTCAAACCGCAATTCCTCTACTAAGCTAAAACAATGCCATATGATATGTCCTTCGTCACCCAAGGAACTTTAACAGTTATAGAGTGTATTCAAGTTAAATATTTCATTGTCTCTCAGTCTATTAGTACGTCTTTCTTCAATTATGTCACCTTCACTATCTGTTGTTAATCTGTTAAAGTATTCAGGTCTTAAGGTCATATATTCTTCTATTTTTCTTAAGTCACTTTCTGTCGTTGAGTAAATTCCCGCTATCTGTCTACTATTATTCTTCCTCTTAAATGATTTCTTTCTATTTCCTTCATTTGCGTCGGTCTGCTTACTGTTTCCTGTATACCTTACGTAACGTTTGTACTTCCCCATCTCGTCTTCAGATGACACACTGATAATAGTTCCTTCATCAGACTCATAGCCTACTGCAAACACGTCGGCCTTAGAACATCTGGCTTTCTTTTTCTTTCTTGGTATTCGTCTCTTAGCCTTC
>JACEFZ010026634.1:0-17164 GCA_014155875.1 Cepaea nemoralis
CAACCTTCTTAAATATTCACTCTTGAAGTATGGAGCATTGTTATTTCTTTCCCCAAGATATTCTTAGAACCTCTATAACTTTGTATTAAAAGGCATTATGCGCTGTTCAGTTGTTTATAAGGTCGGGTCTACGGCCCTATTTTGCAATGGAAAGATGCATCTCTTAAAGATCTAATTTTGTAATTCTGTCTGACCATTCCATAAGTTATTCATTGTTTTAGTTTTGAAGGAAATTTGATAGTCGTCATTTAATTTTTTTCATTGGTCACGTTGTTGGTAATCAATACCCAAGATATTAAAAATTGTCCAACCCCAATTGTTCCTCATAACATATATTTTTTTCTCCATAAGGGTTTATCTGTATGCATTTCTTATTTTTTTGTTTTACTAGTTAAGATAAATTTGTGATTTCACTATTAAATTTGGACTAGGATAGTATTTTTCCATACAAGTCTGCTTTTGTGGTAGCAAACTGTATCATCAGCATACCGAATCCGTTATGTCAATAAACCACTGATTTTTAGGGCATCATATAGCTCCTGTTTATACATCTCTTACATTTCTCTTATTTTTTGGGCTACGGGTTAAACAAATGGGGGACGGGCACACACCCCTGACGGACTCCTTGCTGGATGTCAAAAAAATTTCTGATGTTCGCCATCTATTCTAACCGCTGCTTGTTGTTCTAGATGGAGCATTTTTATGAGTTGTATTAATGTGGGGGGAAAGTCGATATTCTCATGTTTTCCCAGTTTTGATGTTGTAAACAGTAAAATGTTTTTGAAAACCAAAAAACATGGAATGGGTCTATTTTAAATTCCTGCATTCTCTGAAGGCAGTGGTGGATAAAATTTTAGGGCAGCCGAAAAGACATTTTTTGGGTTAGGTCTCAAGTTTCGCGACGGCGGCAGAGGATCTCTTCGCGAGACAATAGTGCGGTCAAACGACCAATATGGGTTACTGCCATAGGGAAAGCAACGGCAAAATACCCCTTTTAAAAAAAAGTAGTTAGCCCCAAGATCATCCTCATTGCACATCGAACCATTCTATCCTAGTCTCGGATCCCATCCTCATCAAAAAACCCCAGCGTTAGCGGCTCAAGACACCCGTTTTGTATTGGTTGATCAATCTTTTTTTGGGTTCGCGTAGTTTCTTGTTTGGGGCCAAAACCCCTTTTAAATTTTCAGTTCTCGCAGTTGACCAATGGTTTAGATTCACGTTATACTTGGGTTTTTGCAACAGTTTACTTCTCGTAGAGCATCAGAATGCCAGCCTGGTCCTGGCGCGTCCGCCCTCCACAGTGTTACTGCGAGCTTGTCAGCCCGCTCATTTTCCTTTTACTCCGCATGCCCTGGGCCCAAGATAAAATAATGTTTGCCCCGAGACCGCTCAGAGACGCAACCACTCCTTGGGATCCACCCATCTCCATCCTCTTGAGCATGCTCATTGAGTCGCTAAGGAAAAATGCCCTAGTGAATGTCTGTGTCTCGACCATTTTACTGCTTTACTTACTGCCATGACTTCCTTTAGTCAGGCTACTTTGTGGTCTCAACAAAGGCACCAGAGCCCCCTTCAAAATTTCCCTCCCCCCCAGCCTGCGCTGTAAAAGCCCATGAGCTTCCATATGTCGGAGGGACCGCCCCAAAAGGGTGTAATAAACCAGCATAAACCCTTCTAACAAATTTCTCGAAAATCAAAGCTTGTACTTTCCCCCTCCACAGCGGCCCGGGTTTTCTTGTCTGCCCTTTTTGTCTGTGGATGCAGACTGACAAGAAGACATAAAACTTTTGGCACTTGACCCACTCCCCCCGCCAGGTTCTAATCCCCAAAATGAAAATACCCGTCCCAAGAATGTCCCCGGCTTGAAACCCCCCTAGGACCTTCCTCTTTTTAAAACCCGCTGCCCCTTTTCTTTCCTAATTTCACATGCAAATGGATGGGGGCGTTGTTTTCGTTAACTCAAGGGAGGGACGTGCTCTGAAATGCTTTTTATGTCTTTAATGGTTGGACGTCAAGAAGGGTAGCGCATTTGCCTTTAATGCTGTAAACTCTTTTAAACCAAAAATAATGCGCCGGGGTCCGTTCTGTATCCTTTCCATCCCATCTGCTTACGGCGAGAGTCAGGATCGCCACGCATACTCAAAAAAGACTGACCAGCCCTTCTTAAAGAAACATAGATGGCGCTGCTTACAGTTTGCTGCCGCATCACCAGCATCGCAGCCAAACCCCCGTTTGGCCTTTGTTATACCTGGTTATGTGCTCGTTATAAGAAGGTTCGATAAAACGTATCCCCGGGTAGTTTCCCCTGCGTTCTTTCCACAGTTCTGAACACAGCTTTACATTTGGTTTTGAGTGTTGACAATATGTTTATTAAAAGAGAACATGTCACTGTTGCTTTTTTTGGTTGACCATTGCCCCATTCAAACCCCAAGTATTTATGCGATTGAGTTGGGTTTGTAGTTCCACAGCAGCCTGATCTCTATCCTTACCCTGACGATAGACTAAAACATCATTGGCATATGACAATGTCCTCCCTGGTCCCGTGATCTGCTCGCTGGTGATTCTCACAGTGTAGGCGTTGAACAGCACTGGAGATAATGGTGATCCCTGTGGTAGGCCAGGATATATTGTTGTTGGTTTTGAAGTCCAAATGCCACATCTAAAAAGTGCCTAGTACATTATGATTGCATAAAGACTGATCATCGGAAGACAAGGACAGAGGCATTACAATTAGCAACATGGAATGTTAGGACGCTAAACGACGACGAAAAATTAGATAACATAAATCAAGAAATGGAATGAGAAAAAAATTATATTTGTGGGATGTGCGAAACGAGATGGACGAAGATTTTAAGTTTATTTATTCTGGAGGCGAAGATCGACAAAGGGGAGTGGCAATATTTTGGACCGGAAGACATCAAAATCTGTTTAAGAATATTGGGCCATGTCGAACACAGTTCTACTAGTTAAATTAAGTGGCAGACATTTTAACATAAATGTTATTCAAGTATATGCCCCAACAGGAGAATCCAGTGAAGGTAGTGTAGAGGAATTTTATAATAGCATAGAGTCTGTCTTAAAGAAATGAAACATTCAGAAATAAACATCATAATAGGGGACTTCAATGCAAAAGTAGGAAATCAAGGTGATAGATACACAGTAGGAAACTATGGTTTAGGAGAGTGCGCAAAAGAACAGAAAATTATAGTAGGAAACACCTGGTTTAAGCAACACCCTAGAAGATTATGGACATGGAGGAGTCCTGATAGCAGGATTAGAAACCAGACTGACTGCATACTGATTAGCAGAAGATTTAGAAATGCGTTAACAATAGCAAAAACAGTTCCCAGTGCTGACTGTTATAGTGACCACAGATTACTTACAGGAACATTGAGGATAAAGTTGAAGAAAGTCAAGTATATAACAAAAACACTAAATATGATTTATGTACATTGAGTAATGACAAGGAAATACAAAACAAATTCAACATAGAAGTACAGAACATATTTGATATATTGTCTGATCTGGAGATCCTATTCCAGTATGTGGATGATCAATGGGAAATGTTGAAGAATTCGATCAGTTTGGCTGCAGAAACAACTATTCCAAAATTAACCCTTTAATAACTAACAAAAGGGAAATAACTCCGCAAAATTAATGACTTTATATTTTGTAAAGTCATTATACACGAATTGGTTTGACATATAAATGTCCTAGATGACTAATAAACTAGAAAAATGGACACAGTTTAACATAAAGCAACATTAAAAACAATAAAACAAAAAGAAAGGTTTAAAAAAACATTTTAACTGGGAAAAAAATGTGAAGAAAATTTTTTTTACTCACAAAATGATGTTGAAAGTGTCCCACACTATGTCTCCAAGTGCCCTGATAGCAGCAAATATCCTGCACTATATATCCATGTGCTTTGATACAAGTGATTCATGGTATTTTGTGAAGCATTCCCCCTTGCACAGCCATATCTGACGAAGACTGCATCCAAAAACAACCTCACTGGCTCTGCTCTTCTTACCAGACTTGGTGTTCATCTTGGCACACCAGTAGCAAGTTTTCCTTTTGCCATCCATACGAATTAGTCTGTGGTCCAAAAGATTGCTGGTACCCAGACCTACAGTTGTGGGGCAAGAAGAAGCTTTCCGTTTCCTCGAAATGTTACCCTTCAAGAGAGTAGAAACCAGGCGACGCCGAAAAGCGAGATGGCCAACATCACCAACCCTTGTGTGTGAGTTTGGGAGTTTGAACAAATTATCCAGCTGTTGACAATAGAGGTTTGCAGGAGAAAGGCAAACATATATCTCCACCACTTCACAGATTTCCTACCAACAGGGTAATATGAGGACAGCTGGTCAAACCTGTCCACTCCACCCATTGATCTGTTGTAGGCGGCCACTGTTGTGGGTATCTGAACATCTTGTCTGCCACCGGGTGCCTTACGTGATGTCATCTTCTTCTTCTTCAGCGTTCCGAGCCATTGAACTTTAGTCTACCATTGTAGGCAATCATGGCTTCATCAATGCTGATATCTCTGCCAGCAGAAAAACATGAGGATATGTTTTTCCTCACCGTATCAAGGAACGGTCTTACCTTGTACAGTGGATCGTAATCTTTGTGGCCTATGGGCTTCTGCTTACTGGTGTCATTGAGATGAAAATATTGGGAGATTTTTGCATATCTAGTTTTTCCCATGCACTGTGATACTCCGGGATGATAGAGATCTTCATCTGTGCTCCAATACATGCAGTTTCAGGCAATTGAACATAGCCCATGAGTATAGCAAGACGAATATAAATTTTTATTTCCTGAGTGCTCACAGGTGACCAGTAAACATCCATTTTACCTGCCTTTTCTTGTCATTGAGTGGCATACAAATTAGTTTGTTCCATAGCAGACTGATAAAAGTCCTCATTTACAATGAGACTGAAGTAGTCAAACGGTTCTGAACTCTCGAAGATCATGTACTGGCTGGCCCAGAATTCTCAAAAACACCTTCAACGACTACAGGGGTTGTCTCAGGACTCCAAACATACATGTCTTTGTCTACAGTTTCACTGACACTACAGAAATCTGGGTCCTCTTCGTCAAAATTCCAGCCTGCCTCTGTAATCTTACAATCTATGTCACTTTCTGCATCACTATCTATATCCACAATAACACTGTCATAATCGGCAGACATACCTGCACAATCTTCAAGAAAATCGTGGCTGGATTCCATTTTGCGAATAGATTATACAATATTGAGAAGTCACGAAAAATTTATATTATTTCTGAACCGTTGAATGGATTTCAAAACAGGAAGAACAAGGGAAACGACTCTTCCTGTTTCCTAGGCCGTGATACAATCGTAGATTCATTCATTCGCATAATTATTATTCAGAAGCGCTTGGGACAAGACGTGTGTAAAAACGTGGATTTTGGGGGTAATAGTCGGGAAAGGGTTAAAGAAAGTGGGTCGTAAGAAATGGATGACTGAAGAAATGTTACACCTAATAGAAAAAAAGAAGACTCAACAAAAATAATTCTGCAACATATGAAGAAATTCACAGACAAGTCAGAATATTATGTAAGGAGGAAAAAGAAGCATGGCTTGAGAAAAAGTGCTTAGAAATTGAAAAACAACACAACAGTCAAAATACCAAATTAGTGCACAAAAGAATTCCGGAAATTACTAATAAAAGAACAAGTACATCAGCAGGCTGTCTAGAAACTAAAGATGACAAAATCATAATAGAAAAAGATCAGATTTTACAGGTATGGACAGATTATGTGAAAAACCTCTAGGATGATAACAGAGAGGAACAGCATGCTATTAGTGTCAACGTCTCACACAAACACAGGCATTCTTAGTTCCTTCACATGCATCAAAGAATATCAACCTTGCATGTGGAAATCAACCGTATTGGAAACTATACTTGGCTGACGCTGGAATGGGATGGAAATTTTGGCTTTCAATACAACATCAAATTGAAATGCTGGTAAATGATTTCTTAATACTGATGTTGTCAAGAAAATTAATTGGTTCATGAGTAGCAATATGGTTGCCGTTGATTGAGGTTGGTATGTGTACAGTGCTATCAATAATGTCATTCGTAACCTCAATAAAGAAACTGATATGGAGATGGTAGCATTATATAATGGTAAATTTGTGTCTTTAAATTTGTCTTTTCTATTATATCCCTTGGAGAAAATGTCATTATCAGGTGTGCTTACGTCTGTGTTTTTCAGGCAGTGTTGTCTGTCTGTACAGGAATGTAGGGCATCCGCTTTCCGTTCTAAGTGTGGTATTTGAGTTATTTTGTTTGCATATTGTCTCTCTGCGTTGTTGGTTGTCTCTGAAGTTGCATTACTGGTAGCACAAACATCTGTAGGTTTAACACTTTGGTCATTATCAGTTTTCTTTGGAACACAAAAATGATCTACTTGGGAGGAATTTACGTCATGTAATTTTTTAAAGTTGTTCTGTCGTCTTATGACTAGTAGTGTCCCTTGGGTTTATTTGCTGAAGTTGCTGTTCTTAATTAATTAACTTTTGATTTGTAGCAGTTAGTTTTATCACTGCAATTATATTTTGATGCCTTTTTTCCCCAGGCATTAATTTCTTTCTGGGTACAGTTTTTAATATCTGGTAAACACCCTAAAATCAAATCTGTGCATGGATTTTCTAACACTGCACAGGTAAATGTCCCTGATAGAAAAGGTGTACAAATATGTACAATTGCAAGTGGATATTTTTCCAGATTGCCTGAAAATGTTTGGCAATTGACAAACTCGCCTGTATTATGTTCCGTGTTTACAAAATCCTTTTTCAGTGACAATGACAGTGCTCCCGGAATCGATAAGTACTTGGCATGGTTTGCCATTAACTATACCATTGTAGAAATTTAACTTTCCTCTGGAGGAAGTGACTGCATTGGCGTTTTCACATACGTATGGGATTGCATGCCCAATTCTAAGATGTTATCATTATGAAATATTTTACATGTCTGACACTTATCATAATTCAATATATCAATTGCTGCATGAGCATTGTCTTCTATTTCTGGATTTTCTCCACACTCGCTCTCACTCTCAGAAGATGAGTCAACTAGTGCTGCATTTGCACTTTTTAACCTCTGGCGACCAAGACATTTAGCGGAATAATGTCCCAGAATTTTGCAAAAAAAATATAAAACTTTACTGTTCGTCTGTAATCATTTCTTTTGGTCTGTTGCTTCTTAACCATCATATCTAAGTGAGCTGGATACCCTGAGTTCGAGTCGCACATTTGAAATTGATGATGTGACAGTTTACAGTATGGACATTGTAGTAAATTTGACTTCTGTTTATCACTATACCTGAACGGTTTTGTTGGTTTGATGTTTGCTGCAGCTACTATGTTGTTGTCGCTGTTGTTTAGAGTGAAGATGTCCCTGTAGATGTAAAATAAGCGGAACCCTTCTTCTCTAACTGTTCAATCGACTTCTACTGAGAGGTTATTCGGACGTCATCACGTACCCGAGCAACACGGAGTCACCACATCTATCCTACATTGAGTCCAGCTGAGTCTACACCTAGCTAGAGACGCCCGACGCTGTGTGAAAAGATGAGTGACCTCTTTAGCCATGTGGTATTGTGCTCTGTGTACCGTGATGAGTAAGATGGCCTGAGGTTAATCCAGATAGCAATATCTTCTATCTCCTGGCGGTTGCCAGGATTCTCTCATGGACATTTTCATTGTTGTCATTAATCTTGTAAAATTATACCATCTAGTCAGTATGTGTAGATACCAGAGTTGTGTCATCTGTTCTGGATGCGAGATGAAATAGGTATAGTCCAGCGGTTGATAGTGAGAGAGACAGGAATCCACGGACTGGTGGGGTCTGAAGACTGAGATTTATTGTATTCCCAGAGTGCCTCTATAGCGTTCTTAAGGTGTGATAGTATCCTCCCCTCACCCCAAGGGAATACCATTACAATGGGGGAGATGCCATGTATGTTCATACCACTGTTTGTCTTCTACCGAAGAGGGGAATAGGGGCAGAATTAGGTAGACACAATACGTACACTCTGAAAGGGGGAGGAGATAGGTGTCCTATAAATGGTTTCGCTTCTACCTAGGTGGGAGAACCAGGGTGCAGCGACCTATGATGATGGAATGAAAAGAGATTGTCAGGGAAGACGAGTATCCCCATTCACATGACCCCTCACAGTTAAGTAGAGGATTCTATTATAATAGATGGAATGAAAGGGGTGATGAAGAGTGAGTTTCGTCCAACTAGGTTCCTGATGTCAAAGCTGCTTCGACGACCGGACCTGTTCAAGCTGGATCATAGGCCTCCCGAGATTAAGTTGATCAAGGGGCTCTCTGACACAGGAAGGTCCAGTTCACTCAAGTCTTCTCTCTCTCTCTCTCTCTCTCCCTCCCCCCCTCTCTCTCTCTCTCTCTCTCTCTCTCTCTCTCTCTCTCTCTCTCTCTCTCTCTCTCTCTGTATGCATAACAGGGTCAGGTAGAACATAGTTGATATGTCTACCAAATGCTGAGAGCTTGTCGGCACTTTCAAGGGTCATGTTTCAATAGGTTGTTGCAGGGTTCTGTCACAAGATCCTCTCATTACAGGGGCGATCTTCTGGTTGTGAAGTATGAAGAAGCCTGTGATGAATATGGGAAGGTGTACCAGCGATAGCAACCGGCGCCAGTGACCTAGTCGCATCCCTAGTGCTGGAGCGGAGCACTGGACTCCAGCCGATGAAGACCCTTATCAAACACCATTCAAACACAAGGTAAGCACTATTTTTCACCATATCCCAGTATGACTCACATCCAAGCTTGACAGCCATGATGAGGCCAACAGCGACATTGTCAGATACACTAAGAGCTGTGATGCTCCAATGAGAAGGTGCGTCTGCAAGAGTTGTTTGAGACGACGCCATGAATCCGTAATCGTCCCTACGTTTGGAAAGTGCTTGTTCAGGACCTCTAGCACCTGCCGTTGTCAACGAGATCTACATAAACTAATCCAAATAGTACGTTATTCGGAAGTCTTCCGGCTCCAGATAGTCATCTCAGGTTACTTTTGGAGTCTGACCATTTGTCCAAGGAACGGGCGCCACCTCCTACCCGCCTGCCCAGTCGACGCTACTTGAAGGAGGATCCTCAGAGATCTGATGAGCTACACAAGGCTACCAGTCGGACTCACCTGAACCACTGATGCTAAGTGATCGTCTGACTCTGATCTTCTTCATCTATCTAATTGTTATATTCACTGCCTTTATTTCAACCTCTTCTCTTCTATACTCTTATTTATAATACATTATCTACTCTGTTGGCACTTGTACCCATTCCTTGCCAGGTTCTAAGTACTTAAGTGAACACACCTGTTGAAGATTGTCTTCGGCTTGACCCATCCACGACTTGCCTCTGATTAACCTGCTGCCCTTTACCTTCTTAATGTCGCTATGCAGTGGATGTTGTGTGTTTGCGTTGACTCTGAGGTAGGCACGTGCTTGGCAAATTTGTAATTTCTCCACCATGTTTGGAAAATCAAGAGGGTAGCGCATCGCCCTGCATGCTGTATCTCTCTTCTCCTGTGTGTTGCCGGGGACCATAAGGGAATCAAAGAATAGCAACACTGTAGCCTACCACGCATGTCGTAAGAGGCGACTAAGGAGGCTTGATGGTTCCGTCGCCCTGCTACTAAGTGAGTGTGTGGCCCGACACTGTGAGCTGTGAGTTTCGTGTGAAATGCTTTTTAATCTGCCTGAGGTTTTTTGGAACGTGACTGCATGTTCGGAGTAATGGCAGGTGGCTATGTCCCAGAGTTGACCGGTGTTTGCCTTATGCAGAAATGCGTGGCTGCGGGCTTCTGGTTGGCTGCCACTGCCATCAGCGATGAACTGTATTTTCGTGGACTGTGTGGGTGAACATCTAGGAAACATCCAGATGGGAAAATGACTTCCGATTCCATCAGAGATGAACAGGGTGTTTCGTGGGGGACTGGTGTGTTGACATTCTGGTGGCGGCATTATGCACAGTATATCTGTGCGGGCTGTTGTTTGTCGAGACTCCTGTCTTTTTCACTTTTCACATTGGGCAGTGGGGAGCGTTTTGTGTGATATTCACTGGCACGGGAACGGAGCATAATGTGGATGACCTGTTGCTGTGAAGTTGGAACTGCGACTAACTAACTAACTGACTAGCTGTATCTCTTTTACATCCAAGAATAATACGCATAGTTTCGTCTTGTATCATTTCTATCCTTTACATCTGCTTATGACTGAGAGTCAGGAACGGTATCGCATACTCCAATACAGAAAGGACCAGACCCTCGTAAAGACGACATAGATTGCGCTGCTCACAGTTTGCCGCCACCATCACCCACATCGCAGCCAAACCCAATTTGGCCTTTGTTATCACATGGTCTATGTGCTCTGTTTAAGCAAGGCTTTGATCGTATCGTATCCCCAGGAAATTCGTGGCCTGGGTTCTTTCCACAGTCTCTGAAACCAGATTTACAGTTTGTGTTGGAGTGGTGACATTATGGTTATTCAAAGAGAATCATGTCACTGCTGCCATTGTTGGGTTTACCATTGCTCCAGCTTCAAGACACCGTAGATTACCAGAAGTGAATAGTACAGATACTGGGATGAAATACAAGTCAAACATGTTATTTGATCTGGAATGTGTAGTTTAAAATACTGAATTCACTCTAGGAGTAGTTTGATAAATTCGGGGCGATTTCAAAGACCACTTCAAATCGCGAATTGTCTTCTAGAATTAACACCGATGAATAGACATATTTGTCTAAATATTAAAGTTTATGGGGTATGATCTTTCTTGAACACGCCCTCATTTCCATTTCCAATCACGCAGTTATTCGCACATGTATGTGTTATTCTTGATTAGAATGCGTCGAAATAAAATTGGGACCAAAAAAAAAACCGTTTAAGTACATAATGCTTTGAGGTAAGGTTGTTATTTCAATTGCCAGTACGCCCTGTAGCACACATTGTAGAACTGGGGCATGCTAGAGCCTTAAACAATAGTAGAATTTCAAACTTCTAATCACTATTATATATCATCGCCACTTATTGATACCACTTACAACAGTGAAACATATGAAGTACATGAGAGATGAATACATGCACTGCTTATCTGTGGTTTGACGCTCATCCAACATCATTCAATCAGCTTTACCAGCCACCGAAAGGTGTCATTACTTTCTCACATTATGATTCAACTACAAACATTTTACTGTAGACATTGATGCATTTTCACTATATCATCACATAACAAGTATTCTTTCACAGTGACTGACCAGTTGTTATCGTTCAAATTGTAACAACAATGAAACAGACATCGTATGTTTTGTTATAATGTATATGTATACGATTACTGCCACTAATATACACCAATTACTCAACTCCATCAAATTGTAAGTTGAATGCAGTGTAGTACATGTTATTTTGATTTCAACATAAGATAACCAGATACGTCAAAATGCCAGTGTTTAGTTTTGTGTCAGTACTGTAAGTACGATAAAATAATAATAGTTTAACATCAAGGGTTGTGTATATTTATGTTATTATTCATCAACTGCGACATTGTTACAGTAGAATGAAAATCAATGTTATGTCAGAGCCGTTTCATTATTTTACGCAAATCAGAGAAGGTATGCATTCTTAACTAACAACAAGCTTCTGCATTTTTAGTTGAGAATAACATCAATGCCATGTCATATATTATTATCACTTATATTTAATAGAAACATTAACAATTACAGAACATCGTATATTATGGAAGCACTAAACAAAGCGACACCAGACTGTAAAACAATGATTGCCAAAGTAAACATGTCCGATGTCGAGGAAACGACATTAAATTTTGAAATAGACAATACAGTATTGCAGATATACACATATGTTGTGTTTACAGTGATAATCCAGATCTTAAACATATTTGGCATCGCAACAAACTGTATCAATATTGCATGTTTTATTAAGCTAGGTTTCAATGACTCCATCAACATCAGTCTCATAGGTATACGAACTAATACATTTTCATTTCACATATTTAAGAAATATGTGTTATTCATTTATACATAGAATATTATTTGAATATTATATATATATATATATATATATATATATATATATATATATATATATATATATATATATATATATATATATATATATCAGGAGCCTTGGAATGCGATCAACATAGAACAATTAGTATAAAGAGTCACATCACAAGGATTTTGCTACGAATTATCATGCAAAGAGTGAGGAAGAAATTACAACCCGAAGTAGGGAAAGAACAATGTGGGTTTGCGGAAGGAAAGGGTACAGTAAATGCTGTGTATATGCTGCGAACAGTTATTGAACGTGCTATAGAAGTAAACAAGGATATACGTCTTTGCTTTATTGACTACACAAAGGCTTTTGATAGAGTTAGACATGTCAACATGGTAGATATGCTTGCAGATCTACAAACTGATGGGAAAGACATTAGACTTATAAAAACCATATATTGGAAACAGCAAACTGCCATAAGGATTGATAATGAAGTGGGACAATATCAGCCTATTAAGAGAGGCGTTAGGCAGGGATGTGTAATGTCTCCATATCTTTTTTTACCTGTACAGTCAAAATATTTTCAGAAATGTTGAAGATATAAATGGAGTCAGACTTGGAGGACGAAACATCAATAACATTAGATATGCTGATCATACAGTATTGATTGCAGACAATGCGCAGGATCTGCAACAATTAGTAGATTCGGTTGTTGTACACAGTGAGCAGCTGGGGATAGAATTAAATTGTAAAAAGACACAGGTTATGGTTGTCATTAGGAAGAACGAAATACCACAATGTAATATACAAGTGAATGATAATATTCTTCAACAAGTGAATCGGTAAAATTATCTCGGAACAGTCATAACATCTCATGGGAGATGCCTTGAAGAGATTAGAACAAACATCGCAACGGCGAAAGTAGCCTTTAGCAAGATGAAAATCATTCTGACCAATAAAAAGATGTCAATTGAAACAAGAAAAAGAGTGTTGAGGGGATACATAGAGCCTGGTCTTTTGTATGGATGTGAAACATGGACAATGTGCAGACAAGCTGAAAAACATCTGATGACTGCAGAAATGTGGTTTCTGTGGACAATGCAAAGAATACCATAGACCAGGGGTGGGCAAACTACGGCCCGCGGGCCGCATGCGGCCCGCCAAGTGATCTTATGCGGCCCGCGAGGGCATTTAGAAACAAAACATTTTAATTCGTTTTTAAGTTATTTTGTTGAATTTTACAAAATTTAATGTACCGTTATGATGAGTATTAATACCAAACGTAAGATTGAAGATGAATGCCGTGTTTTTAATGATGAATGGACAACTAAGTACTGTTTTATAAAAGTTGGTAGCAAATCAGTTTGCTTGTTGTGTCGTGAGTCAGTGGCTGTCTTCAAGGAGTACAATATGAAAAGACATTATCAAAAAAAAACATCCCGATTTCGGATACAATTTAACGACCGAAGAGAAGGAAAGGAAATGCCTTGAGTTGGTGAAAGATTTGGAGAAACAGCAAACTGTTTTCACTAAACAGTCTTTAATTCAAGATGCTGCAACTGAAGCTAGTCTTGTGTTGTCACGCAGAATTGTAAAACAGAACAAGCCATTTTCTGATGGCGAGTTCATCAAGGAATGTTTGCTAGATGCAGCAAACATTATGCGTCCAGAACAAACAAACAAACAAACAAAAAATTTTGTGGTACTCTCTTGCATTGGATGAGAGTACCTATGTACATGATACTGCCTAATTATTGATATTTATACGTGGAATAAACACTTCTTTCAAACTCACTGAAGAGTTACTGAGTGTTGAGTCACTCAAAGACACAACCGCAGGCCATGATATATTCAATGCTGTTACTAACTGTATTGCAAGAACTGGGTTGGTTTGGAACAGGATGGAAAGTGTTACAAATGACGGAGCTCGTGCTTTGACTGGAAAAAATGTAGGTCTGGTAAAGTTGATAAGTGATAAGATTAAAGCAGAATATCCAGACCACACATTATTACCACTTCACTGTGTGATTCATCAAGAAAGTCTGTGTAAACTGTTTTGAATATCAAGCATGTTATTGACCCAGTTGTCAGTGTCATCAACCTCTTCAGATCAAGAGGACTTAATCACAGACAGTTCAAGTCATTACTTGACGATTTGGAAACTGAACATTCCGATGTCCTGAACCACACCAATGTTCGATAGCTGAGTCTCGGCAAGGTGTTGAGGCGAGTGTGGGAACTCAGAGATGAAATAGTGATGTTCCTAGAGATGAAGGGCATTGCATGTGACTTTAATACTAACATTGTCAATAAAGAGTGGCAGTTAGACTTTATGTATGCCATTGAAATTATATAAAAGTTAAATGAACTGAATGTCAAACTTCAAGGCAATGGTGTGTTTGCACATGCATTGTATGTATATGTAAAATCATTTCAGGCAAAACTCTGACTGTTCTCCAGACAAGCAAGTGAAACAATATTTTGTTACTTCCCTTTGCTGTAACAAGAAATCATTTCTGGTGAAATGACTGAAAAATACAAAGCCCAATTAGATGCATTGATTGAAGATTTTGGATGGAGATTTCAAGATTTCAAGAAATTAGAGCCATAGTTTAATATTCTCAGTTCACCTTTTAGTGGAGAAGCTGATACAGCCACAGAGGACATACAGATGGAGCTGCTTGAGTTACAAGCAGATTATGACCTGAAAGAGAAATTCAAGTCAGATGGTTTGCTGGATTTCTATGGATCTTTATCACAAGAATCATTTCCCAACTTGAAAAACTTTGCAGCTAAACTTTTATCATTATTTGGATCAACATACATTTGCGAAAAAGCATTTTCTTGCTTGAAGATCAACAAATCCAAGAATAGGTCTTTATTGTCAGACTGCAACTTGCATGCTGTCATGCGAATTTCAACAAGTAAACTTGCTACAGATTTCAAGAATATTGTCAAACATTGCAAGCAGTTACATACATCTCATTAGAAATCAACAACTGTAGTGACAATGCAGTCGCTGTGTGTCTAAATTAAAGCCATTGATAGATAATAGATCAGATGTCAAAAAGCTAGTGCACTTACATATCAACTATCACCCTTACTGAAACATCCAAACATACCCATGTCCGCAAAACGACAGATAATAAACAGCATATTCACACCAACCCTAAGCTACCAATTTCAAACCTGGACTTTATCCAAATTACACCTTCGCAAAATCAACACCTGCGAATTGAGATGCCTGAGGAGAGCTGCCAACTTAACAATCCGAGACCGAGTAAGAAATGCTACTATCAGACAGACTGTGGGATCAACACCTTGTGCCACATTTATTGAAAGACAGAAGATCAAGTGGTTTGGCCATGTCGTTAGAATGCAACATCAGCAACTACCATCACTGGCTTTACATCAAAGATCATCTGCGACGAGACCACGAGGACGTCCAAGAAGAAAAGGATTGACGACATCAGAGACATTGTACAACCACACAGAATGACACTATCCAGTGTCGCCCACCGGGCGCTGGAACGCAAATTATTCCTCCCCACGACGCTTGACGGCAGCAGTGGAAGATAATGATGATGATGATAGATAGATAATAAAGAATATTTGTTATAATAACAAGTTGTAAAATCGTGCTAATAAATTAGTAAAAGTTTTTGTCCATATAGTCAAATGTAATGTATAAGTGTATAGGAAAAACAAAATTGCAATAATTAGTTATTTATACTGCTTAATAACTCATAAATAATTAATAATTATTTATTGTGATCCATCCATTCATCATGTGCCATGCCGGTAAGCGTGGGCGGTCATGTTCTGCCATCTCACTCGATCACCAGAGTCGTGGATCAGCTCCGTGTTTCTGTCTCGACCATGCCACAAGGCCAAGCCATCCAGGTACTTGCTTCTAGGTCTTCCCCTTGGTCTGTTATTGTGATAGGCTGCTGTAAATAAAATGGTTATATATATATATATATATATATATATATATATATATATATATATATATATATATATATATATATATATATATATATATATATATGCGGCCCGCCAATAGCTTTACATTAGTCAATGCGGCCCTCCGCACGAAAAGTTTGCCCTCCCCTGCCATAGACAGATAGAAAAAACCAATGAAAAAGGACTACATGAGACAAATGAACATCGTAAATTTATTAGAGAAATTAGACGTAGACAGTCAACATATTTTGGACATGTTATGAGAAGAAATGGAATAGATAGCTTAGTGACTACTGGCAAAATCGAAGCGAACAGACCAAGAGGAAGACCAAGAGCAAAATAACTGGATGGCCGTATGGCATGGACGAGACAGGAACACTGAGCTGATCCACGACGCTGGTGACCGAGTGAAATGGCGAGTCATGACCGCCTACGCTTTCCGGCATGGCTCATGATTTATATATATATATATATATATATATATATATATATATATATATACATATATATGTATATATATATATATATATATATATATATATATATATATATATATATATATATATATATATATATATATATATATAATATACTGCAGACCGTGTCGCGTTGTGTTATAACGTGCTGGTATAGGAGCCGGTCGTTCAGAAAGCAATGGCAAACTACTGAATTTAACACTTGCCTAGTACATCAACAGCAGCTGAAAAATGCTGGTGTTACTGCAACGTCCCGATAGGGATACGCAACAAAATTATAATATATATATATATATATATATATATATATATATATATATATATATATATATATATATATATATATATTATATATATATAAACTAGCTGCCCGGCCCGGCTTCGCCCAGGCTCTAAGCGGGGATCTATGTATGTATGTATGTATGTATGTATGTATGTATGTATGTATGTATGTTAGTTAGTTAGTTAGTCGACAGATCATCCTCGTTGCACATCGAACCATTCAGTCCATAAGTGCTCGGATCCCCTCCTCAGCAAATCCCGCAGCGTGTAGCGGCTAACGACACCAGTTCTGTGTTGGTTTATCAATCTTCTTTGGCTTCCTGCGTAGTGTTCTTGTTTGGCCACCCCTCTTTTAATTTGCTGCTCCCGCA
>JACEFZ010026636.1:0-17150 GCA_014155875.1 Cepaea nemoralis
CTTTAAAAAAAAATTCATTTGGGGTTTTAATCACTTTTCCCTAATCCTGTTGAATTTACTGAACAAACACCACTTTTCTAAAATATAAATACAATTGCTCCCAATCATCCGAAAAGAAGTTTGGCCGCAGATTCTGGAGCATGTCTTTTTAGGAATTAAAATTAGGAAATCCTTCAATGACTGTTTTTTCCCCTCCTTTCTCTGTTCGGCATATGGAATGTAGGATGTAAGCATTGATCTGTGCAATTTCAAAGATCCAGTAGTATATCTTTTTCCACCACTTAATGGTTTTCCTATCATGGATATTATAATATCCAAACATTTGGTCCATTCTGTCGCAGCCATTCATCGCCATGTTATATTCATGGATCATCTTCAGCTTGCTTTGCGGTTTTCGCAATCCGCTCTCAACAGTTCCAACTACAGACTTGGTAGAGACAACAATGCATTGTTTTTTAGCTTTTTTATCTCTCTCAATGGACACATTTTCAAATGGGTAAAATGCTTCCAGGAATTTCTTCAGAATCATGTCAACAAGAGGATCAATCTGTTTTGCAACTCTGGTTTTTTTTTTTTTTTTTTTGCCTTTGGTTCACATACGTGAAACATGGTGTGATAAAATTAATAAAATCGATTCCTGGGAAACAGTGGAAAACCAAGGAGTATATAAATGTGCACTTGTACACCAGTAGTCTTTGATAGATGGTGTTGGATCAAGTCCCATAGCAATAATGACAGATGTAAACTTCAGCCATTCGCGCTTCGTGAGTGGGGTCCAGGATAACAGACTAGAATGTTTTCTTTTAGGAGTGTTCTGCATCAATATCTTTTCTGCATATTTGTTTACATTTTTAATTAAACAATCCACTATGTCATCATCAAAAAACACTTTGAGAAAATCCATAGGTGTTTGCACTTGATAAAGTTTAGAGTTGACGTGAGATCTTCGAGGACGAAACTCAAACTTCGGTTTTGTTTCTTCTTCTGACACATCTTGCCATGTCGATGATGGTGGGATAGGTGCATAACGCTCTACAGAAGCTTGTAGATTCAAGTTTTTTCCTCCAGTTTTATTCTTATTTTGTACTGTTTGCTTTCCTTTGCGCTGAGAAGTAATTGTGACATCCTGACATTCATTGTCAGACGGACATTCATTGTCAGACACCTCAACTGAAGACGAAGTTCCACTAGTATCTTTATCACCACATGCTAAAACTTTAGATTCATATATAAAACTGCTGCCTAAATCACTAATATCGGAATCACTATTGTTTAAATGTTTCAAACAATAATCTAGCTATATTTCTGAAGAAATTCCTGGAAGCATTTTACCCATTTGAAAATGTGTCCATTGAGAGAGATAAAAAAGCTAAAAAACAATGCATTGTTGTCTCTACCAAGTCTGTAGTTGGAACTGTTGAGAGCGGATTGCGAAAACCGCAAAGCAAGCTGAAGATGATCCATGAATATAACATGGCGATGAATGGCTGCGACAGAATGGACCAAATGTTTGGATATTATAATATCCATGATAGGAAAACCATTAAGTGGTGGAAGTACCATCAATCTTTATTGACGACGCCGAACTAGAGATAGTAGACCACTTTACATATCTAGGATCAGTGGTAAATAGCAAATTATCCCTAGATCAGGAAATCAACATCCGGATTGGTAAGGCAGCAACAACAATGAACAGGTTAAGAAAAAGAGTCTGGGAGAACAGGAAGCTTACTGCCAAAACAAAAGTCCTTGTCTATCAAGCCTGTGTCCTTAGTACTCTTCTCTATGGCAGTGAAACCTGGACAACTTACTCACACCAAGAGAAAAATTTAAACAGCTTTCATATGCGGTGTCTGCGAAGAATTCTTGGTATTAAGTGGCAAGACAAAATCACAAATACTGAAGTATTGGAAAGATCAGGTTGTGTGACAGTTTATTCCATGCTCAGTCTTCGTAGACTTAGATGGATAGGACATCTTAGGAGGATGGATGATGGTAGAATACCAAAGGATATCTTTTTTGGTGAATTACAGATGGGTAAGAGATCTCAGGGTCGGCCTCTACTACGATACAAAGATGTGTGTAAGCGGGACATGATTGATACAGGCATTGATAATGCACATTGGGAGCAAGTCGCCGCTGAACGTGTTGCGTGGAGGGCGAATATCAGAAATGGAATAAAGTCAAAGGAGAAAATTATTGCAGAAAAGTCACACACCAAGCGTTTGAGACGTAAGATGGTGCATGATGGTGGAAATGACCACGTGTTCACATGCACCCACTGTGAACGGACATTTACAGCGCAAATTGGCCTTATCAGTCACACTCGCTACCGCCATAGTTAAAAGTTATTATGCCTTTTTAGAGCACAAACTATCGTCTGTCAAGACGGCAAGGTGCCAATGAGTGAGTGGGTGGAAGAAGATATACTACTGGATCTTTGAAATTGCACAAATCAATGCTTACATCCTACATTCCTTATGCCGAACAGAGAAAGGAGGGAAAAAAACAGTCATTGAAGGATTTCCTAATTTTAATTCCTAAAAAGACATGCTCCAGAATCTGCGGCCAAACTTCTTTTCGGATGATTGGGAGCAATTGTATTTATATTTTAGAAAAGTGGTGTTTGTTCAGTAAATTCAACAGGATTAGCAGTGATTTACCAGTGATCAGGATAACAACGCCCCTTGGTAAGTGCAATGTTTTCATCATTTTTACCTCTTTTTTTCAAATTATTTTACAAATTATTTTATACTATATATATATATATATATATATATATATATATATATATATATATATATATATATATATATATATATATATATAATGATTATATATGAGATCAATACCAACATATTCCTGGTGCAATCTCCTTTATTTTGATATATAATACAACATTTCTGCTACAGTTTTAACCATTTTCATAACATTATTGTGACACTCCCCTACTTCCAGTTTTCTGCCATTATTTTTTTTTTCATTTTGTGTGAAAAAGACCAAAACTTCCTTTTGGGTAATTTTAATGAGCAATAATACTGTTGATATTGTCGAAGACGATAAAACAAAGAAAATTCAAATATTGTGGTCACCTGAAACGTCACGAAAGTTTTGAGACACATTAATGACTCACAGCTTGGGATTCTTAGGTAAGTAGGAACATTTTATTTTTCAACTTTTCATTTTCTCTTTATTGCTTCCATATCCCCCCCCCCCCACCCATCTTTTTATTCTTCTCATCCTGTCGTTACGCCTTAATGTAGTCACCGGTGACTATGTGTTGTGTTTTGTGTATGTATTTGTTTGCTGATGAAGGCTAGTTGCCTCAATGTCTCGTATGTATGGTAATTCTGTTATGTAAAGCTGCATTACTTTGTATTATTTTATATTGTTTAATGACTAATGGAGGGGATATATGCCTGAGAAGAGAGGAAGAGGAAGGCCAAAGAGCAGATGGGTGCAGGGTATGGCGGATGATCTCCAGATGGGTGTATCGGACATGGGGCATCTTGCTTATGATCGAGAGGTATTCCGAAAGGTTGTTATGGGAGCCAGGTTCTGCAAAGGACATGCTACTGAATGAATGAATGAATGTTATTATCTATATATATAAAAATCGTTGTGTGTATGTATGTATGTATGTCCGTCCTTTATGCATTCGCGAACGGTCCAACCGATTGAGATGAAATTTTCTACACGTTTTCCTTTCATTCCTGTGCAACCAACTGTGATAGTTTTATCTATCAGCTATCAGCTATTACCTTCCTAACATTTAATTTTGTAATTACATGACTGAACATAAGAAAATATAAAAATATATGACAAAAAGGGATATAACTTTTAGTAGCATTGTTATATCTTAAGTTAAGTCCCTTGGCTATAGAAATCTATATGAATTAAATGAGGTGCAGCCGGGCCAGGTCAGACAGACAGATAGACAGACAGATAGACAGACAGACAGATAGTCGGGAACGGGAGCCAAGTTTACTTTAGATAGATCTCTTCCAATCATATTTTTTATCTATTCTTCTATTCTATCTATATTTTTAACGGGAACGGGCCAAACATAGATAGATAGATAGATACATACATACATACATACATACATACATACATACATACATACATACATACATACATACATACATACATACATACATACATACATACATACATACATACATACATACATACATACATACATACATCATTCATTGGCACCTTGCCGTCTTGACAGACGATAGTTTGTGCTCTAAAAAGGCATAATAACTTTTAACTATGGCGGTAGCGAGTGTGACTGATAAGGCCAATTTGCGCTGTAAATGTCCGTTCACAGTGGGTGCATGTGAACACGTGGTCATTTCCACCATCATGCACCATCTTACGTCTCAAACGCTTGGTGTGTGACTTTTCTGCAATAATTTTCTCCTTTGACTTTATTCCATTTCTGATATTTGCCCTCCATGCAACACGTTCAGCGGCGACTTGCTCCCAATGTGCATTATCAATGCCTGTATCAATCATGTCCCGCTTACACACATCTTTGTATCGTAGTAGAGGCCGACCCTGAGATCTCTTACCCATCTGTAATTCACCAAAAAAGATATCCTTTGGTATTCTACCATCATCCATCCTCCTAAGATGTCCTATCCATCTAAGTCTACGAAGACTGAGCATGGAATAAACTGTCACACAACCTGATCTTTCCAATACTTCAGTATTTGTGATTTTGTCTTGCCACTTAATACCAATAATTCTTCGCAGACACCGCATATGAAAGCTGTTTAAATTGTTCTCTTGGTGTGAGTAAGTTGTCCAGGTTTCACTGCCATAGAGAAGAGTACTAAGGACACAGGCTTGATAGACAAGGACTTTTGTTTTGGCAGTAAGCTTCCTGTTCTCCCAGACTCTTTTTCTTAACCTGTTCATTGTTGTTGCTGCCTTACCAATCCGGATGTTGATGTCCTGATCTAGGGATAATTTGCTATTTACCACTGATCCCAGATATGTAAAATGGTCTACTATCTCTAGTTCGGCGTCGTCAATAAAGATTGATGGTACCCCATGTGCACCTTGTGACATAATCTGTGTCTTCTTTTTGCTAATTGTTAAACCAAATTCAGAACAAGCATTGGAGAATGCAGATAGTAGACATTGCAATTCTTCCTCAGAGTGGGTCGTAACTGCAGCATCATCTGCAAAAAGCAACTCTCTGATCAGTACCCTCCTAATTTTGGTCTTAGCCTTCAATCTCTGAGCATTGTAGAGGCCGCCATCTGAGCGTGAGTGAATGTATATACCACCATCCTGATCACGAAATGCATATTTCAGTAGAAGTGAAAAGTATATTCCAAAGAGGGTGGGAGCTAGTACACAACCTTGCTTAACTCCACTCTTGATTTCAAATTCTTCAGAAGTTGCACCATCAAACTTGATTATACCCTTCATGCCTGTGTGGAACGATTCCACAATGGACAGAAGAGTTGGTGGGCAGCCAATCTTCTTTAGTGCCTTGAACAGACCCTCACGACTGACCAAATCAAATGCCTTTGTGAGGTCGATGAAGGCAATAAACAGTGGTTGATTCTGTTCACGGCATTTTTCTTGCATTTGTCGCAATGAGAATATCATATCAGTGGTAGACCGGTTCTGTCGAAAGCCACACTGTGATTCGGGGTAGACTTGATCTCCTAGGACTTGAAGTCTGCGCAGAACAATTCTGGCAAATACTTTTCCAACAATACACAGAAGTGAGATACCCCTATAGTTTGTTACAGTCGCTCCGATCACCCTTGTTCTTGTACAGCGTTATGATGTTTGAATCTTTGAAATCCTGTGGGACTTGTCCTTCACGCCAGCATAGCTCTATTAGCTGGTGGATCTGTAGAGTGAGTGTGTCTTGTCCACTCCTGATAACCTCTATTGGAATCCCATCCTTACCTGGAGCCTTGCCAGATGCAAGTTCATTTATAGCACACTTAACTCCTTTTATGGTGGGAAGTGTGTCCAGGTGGTCAAGAGTTGGTAGAGCCTCTATGGCGTTAAGGGCATCATCCGCTAGTTTGGTCTCACTTGAGTAAAGCTCCAAATAGTGCTCTACCCATCTGTCCATCTGCTGTTTCTTATCAGTGATTACTTCTCCAGTTCAGGTTTTCAGCGGTGCACTTCTTATGATCACTGGACCACAGGCTTTCTTTATTCCTTCATACATGCTTCTTATGTCTCCCTTATCACTTGCGATTTGAATGGACTCACATAACTTGATCGAATAATCATTTGCACACTGCCTGGCAGCCTTTTGCACATCTTTCCTAGCTTGCTTTAGCTCACTCAGAGTGTTACGCGTTGGTCTTTCCTTATTTCTTAAGAAAGCTTTCTTCTTCTTATCAATCAAGGGCTGCAGAGTCTCGCTGTTGGCCGCAAACCAGTCCTGCCTCTTATGATCCACAGTGCCGTAAACCCCTACAGCAGTTTTATAAAGAGTTTCCTTAATTTGACCCCATTTACATACATACATACATACATACATAGATCCCCGCCAGAGCCTGGGCGAAGCCGGGCCGGGCAGCTAATATTTATCGGGTCCATCAAGGGGACTTAACATAAGAAAAGTTATTTCAAGGGTCATAACTTTTAATAACATCACTATTATTTTATGTATAGATTGTTGCATTGTTTTCAAAAATTTATAAACTTGCTGTCTCTAGTTATTTACAGGCATATGAGTTAAAATAAATAATGATATAATCTTTAAGGCTTTTTCATAATTTTTATAAAAGTAATGCATCTATTTAAATAGTGAAAATTTTCTAACACATCTTTTTAGGTTTTTAAAACCAGTGTTCATTAAAAATAATGGATTTATTTTAGATTAGATACGTTAGCATTTTATTTATGAACTTTTCTTTCGGAGTGGAACTTTTGAAGTAATCGAAGCATTTGTTTTTTCCGTTCCCTTGGCAGAGAGAAGGTCAGTACACAATTAAATGGGTATATTCGTGATTTTGTTTTTGGTTTTTAAAAAAAGTTGGCCGCGTGTGTGTCAACATCACATTTTTCATTCAATGTTGTGGGTGTGCATACCGTATGCATACCTTAGACGCAGCACGCCTGTTAAAATGCAGGTTGTTGTTGTTTTGTTTGTTTTTTCTAAAAAAAGAAGAAGTCTATCCTTTGATGTACTGTTGCCTCGCATCTCAATGATTCCAACAGACATGCCATTCGAATTCAAACGCCTGCAGTTTCCGGTGCGCCTTGCATTTGCCATGACGAACAACAAAGCACAGGGACAATCGCTACAAGTATGTGGACTAAATGTGGAAAATCCGTGCTTCACACATGGACAGCTATATGTGGCCTGCTCATGCGTTGGAAAACCTTCGGATTTATTTGTGTACGCACCAGACAGAAAAACAAAAAATATTGTTTATCAAAAAACACTACATTAGACATCAAATTTGGTGTTCGACCATAACTGAAAAATTATACGTCAACGTTTAAAAAACTAAATAATCCTAGCATTAAATGAAATTTTCTAGCTGCAACCAATAAATTAGCTGCGAGGGCCCAGGGGCCGAACGCATACTCTGTACGCTTAGATAATGTATTTGAATGTATAATGACTACTTATATTTAATGAGACGCTCCCCGCCAGGTGCTGGGCGAAACCGGGCCGGGTAAGACAGACAGACAGACAAGCAGACATACAGATACATAGATAGACAGATAGATAGATCCCCGCCAGAGCCTGTGCAAAGCCGGGCCGGGCAGCTAGTTATTAATATTAAAACAATGTTTTCCCGATGTGAATTTGAATAACGAAGACAGAAACCATATATAGTACGATTTGTTGGCTGGCACATTTCGCCGCATCTCGTCATGTAATTTAATTACTGCAGTTAGTGTTAGTACCCGACGAGATACAGCGAAATGTGCCAGGCAATAAATAAATCGTACTATATATGGTTTGTGTCTTCGTTATTCAAATGTTATTATTGTTTCGGTAATGCTATTGACTATTGACCATTTGAGAGTATCTGAGTTTTTATATTAACTCAGAACTTGCAGGAAACATGGCGGAATGTGTATGTTCAATGTTAGACTAAAACTGCAATAAAAACCGTACTCTGTTTGGTAATGTTGAATATTTTACTACATCATTCATTTATCGTTTAATGGTGTTGAATATCGTCATTCTATCTCGTTGGCCAAGCAGCCTGAGGATAGTCATTGGAACTACGGAGTTCGTGCTTTGTGCGACACTTTCGGCAGTCTTCCCTGTGTAAAGAGACCCAGTAAATCAATGGGAGATGGAAGTTTCTATTCATAGTGCACTATGTATAAACAAAGTGTCTATACATAGTTAAATGTCCCGGCTGGTCACGTGATTTATCGTAAGTTTGTGGCTATATTATACATTTTCGTTGATTGGGAAACGTGTCGTCAGTAGCATGGTTAATAGTGTACCCGCCTGATGGGCGGGAGCTCATGGTTCGTTTCCTTGCTGGATATTTTTTTTTTTTTATTGTTCAGCAATTAATTGGATGAAAGTCAAATGTCAATCTTTCGTTTCCTTGCCGGATAATTTTTTTTTTTTAATTGTTCAGCAATTAATTGGGTTTGTCTCTTTGGGTATTTAGAATTGTGTTGTTTAAAGTGAGTGTAAGTTAGTTAGTCTTTCTTCTTGAGCCCTGACTTTATTGGACTTAGGTATCAGTACAGAGCAGGGTAGGTGGTCGCTTCTATAATCCCCAAGGACACTCCATTTTATGTCTGATGCCGCCTCTTTTGATTCAAGTGCCAAGTCGATGGCAGTGTCAGGGTGTCACGGTCTCATTGCTTGCCTAGTTGGTATCCCATCATTTAGACAGACAACATCCGTCTCAAGCGAGGCCTCCGCAAGAGCAGTTCCCTGCATGTTCTCTCCCAACCTGTCCCACTCTTTGGAGCATGCACTGAAGTAACCACATAACATAACAGATAGGTAAATGAAGAACGAGTTGAGTTAAGAACCGACATCACTGCACTCAGGACATTCCCATATGTGCTCCGTCCCCTTGTTCAACAGCCAGTGAAGAGTCATACTACTAATCGTTCCACCGCTATCTGATTAAAAGTTCTCCTGGTCTTCCCTCTCAGTTTTGAGATTCTTCCAGAACCCCTGCTGATCCCCCACAATCTCATTCTTTCCACATATGGGTTCTCAATCTGTTCTCAATCATTCTACATGAAACATTCCTTTCTCCACCTTGCTAAGCATACACTTTGAATCCATAATGAATACAACGTGTGTTGCAGTAGTCTCCTCTAGCCACCGGAATGCCGCTGTTAATGCCTCCACCTCCATTAACCACCCAGGTGTAATAGTACAGGGGTCAGAATACCAGGAACCCATGCGCAGTGCAACCATACGCTCATAAAGGACTGCCGCAACCCATCTAACAAGGCAAGGGCAGACCTCCATGTCTAACAGTGTGTTTATTAACCAATCATACCTAACCCTGTTATACGCATCCTCCAGGTACCTGTGGTGTCCACTAAACCTCTCAGCCAGTCACAACTCTCTCTGCTTATGCAAGATTCCCCACTCACATATATATTTATCAGGTTCCAGCTGTATCGGCCGATTTGTATCTGCATTCCCTGCACCTCTTTACTCGCCTGACCCCAACCACTCATATCCAGTATTGAATGCTGTAAACCGTCCTTGACCACCAGAGCCTGTCCATGTCTTCCCTGCCCAGTTGGGTTAATGTAACATGTATAGCCAGGGTACTTAAAAGAGTTCATATTTAGTTCTTGTAACATCTGGACATCGAAATCGTAGACTAGTTTCTCCAGTATTTGTCCTCATTGCTTTGCACTACGGCAATTCCAATACCCAACCCGTACATTTTTGAGTCCCAAACAATCCATTTTCCTTCTACCCCTTCTGGCTCCAGACCTCTTCTTCGTTTTCCTTCACCCCTCTCCCCTACCTCTTCTCCTCCGCTCCTCGCTGGCTGTTGTCAAAATTATCGAGCACAAAGCACATACTCCATTGCTTCAGCGATAATTCTTTGCATTATTCATAGTTGGTTAGGTAGGTGGGTAGTTAGACACAAAAGTGGTTAAGTAGGCAAGTAGGTGGGTTGTTAGACAGATAGATGGTTAGATAGGCAGATATGTAGGTAGGTAGTTAAGTAAGCAGGTATGTGGGTAGCTAGGCAGGTAGGTGGATGAGTAGGTACGCAGGTAGATGGGTAGCTAGATCCAACCCGACACTCGCTCGTTGATCATCTGTGTTCCACCATGCCAATTCATACATCTCTTTCAACCACTCCCTGCAATACTCTGAACAGGCAGGTTGACCGGCCGAGAGAGAGAGAGAGGGGGGGGGGGCAGTCAGAGATACAGACAAATAAACAACGGATATATAAACTGGCAGACAGATAGAGAGTCAGACACACGCATACATACACACAGAGAGTCAGCCAGACATACATACACACAGAGAGTCAGCCAGACATACATATGGAAAGACAGACAGACATTTTAATAGACAGAGATTCAGATAGACATATATACAAATGGAAAGTCAGACAAATAGACTGACAGAGAACAAGAAATCAGGCAGGCTATCAGACGGACAGAGAGACATCCAGACAGGCGGGCATGTAGAGAGACATACAGACAGGCGGACATACCTAGAGGCATACAGACAGGCGAACATATAGAGAGGCATACAGACAGGCGGACATATAGAGAGGCATACAGACAGGCGGACATATAGAGAGGCATACAGACAGGCGGACATATAGAGAGGCATACAGACAGGCGGACATATAGAGAGGCATACAGACATCTCTCTCTCTCCTTCTCTAACTCCCTCTCCCCTCTCTCTTTTTTGTCTTTATCACTTTTTTATGTCTTTCAACACATCTTTCTCGTATCTCTGTCTCTCACACTATCTTCATTATCTATCTCTCTCCTCTCTCTTTTCAACCTGCTTCACATATACCAGGTTTTCCTGCACTTTATATGCATAGCATTTCCTTGTTTATTTGTTAATTCATGAGGCCAGTCAGTCGAGAGCCTGGTGTTTGTATTGCCTAACGACACTAACCATGTCTCTCTGAGGTGACGCATATTACTGTCAGCTTGGACCAGAATTATCAGGCAAGTTAATAATTCTTGAACTCGCCTGGGACACAATTATTTGTATTGGGGATACCAATCTGGAAAATTATTCTTGATATTTAAACAGCCATACTTCAACCATGTATAAAGTATTGATTCATAGCGCACTATGTATAAACAAAGTGTCTATTCATAGCGCACTATGTATAAACTCTCCCATGGGAGATACATACAGCATAATGATTTAACATTAGAGTTTTAAAAAAAAACGTGCTATGGAAGTTCCTTTTATATGCTTATTTAAATATCTCTATATGTTATCCCATCTTTGTCTACGTTGGTACGTAAATATGTGTATCATTCCAGTTCTCGAAGTGAGGTTTCACTAAGGGAACTCATGGAGAGAACTAGACAAATCTGTTGAAATCTGTGAAAAGTCGGAGTTGGTTCGCCTGATGGCAAGGGACACAGTTAATAAGGAAAGCAAATCCACATGCAAAAAAAAAAAATGAATTGCGTCCTTCAGCTGCACAACTGACAAATAAATACTGCTGCCTGTTGGTCGACTTTTGTCAAGAGGATGTGGGAATCCCTGGACATAGACCTAGATAGGAAGCCTTTTGTGGCAGGGGTCAAAGATCAAATGCCTCTGGCCTGATATATTTTATGATGCTTAGGGATTTGCTACGTTGGATTTGATCAACATCTTTTCTTTTTCCCTGTATCCCCCATTTGGTATGGACCATCAATCAATTCAGTTCAAGCCATTCTATCTTTTGCTATCTCATGCAGCTGCCCATGTCCTCCTGATATTATTCATTTCTGTCTCTAACTCTATTCTTGTGATTTTAGATCTTCCTTTATTTCATTTACCCAGTCAATTCTAGACAAAATTTTTCATGTAATACATTTCTCAGTTCTCCTTCTTGATAAGATTGTATTTGTTTAGTTCTCTCCTGGAGTCCCACATTGGTGATTCTGTCATACCATTTTAGTAAACCTGTATTTCTTTATATGTTGACCCATCTGTGTCTACATTGCTACATACATAGGTGTATAATTCTGCCACCAGGACTGCAAGAGCTGTGAAGAAAAGGCAGGACAGAAAAACCATTGCAGAAAATCCTCCTCCAGAAACGTCAAGCATTCTTTGTCCACATTGTCAAAGAACATTTCGAGCCAAAATAGGCCTTATCAGCCATCTTAGAACCCACGGTTCTATACTTTCAACCCCACTGGATGAATTGAATGGTCATCATCATTCTTGATGGACAAACAACAAACAAAAACATAATTCTGCCTCTTGAAGTGAAGTTTCACCAACGGAGATCAGGTTATCATTTGCTTGATTGTAGGTCATCATGGCCAAATGGGTACAAACATGTGTTCTTAAGCATCCGGTATGGTGATGCCAAGGTAAGGGGTTCAACCCTTACACAGGACAGTTGGACTGAAATATAGACCTATCGTCCTTGACTTGGGGATGTAAATTGCAAGTGCCTCTGAAGTTGGAGTGGGTTCACCTGATGGCAAGGGACACATAATAAGGAAAGCTAATCCACGAGTGAGATTCAGTCCAGCACTATTGGAATTAGTGTCTATGGTCTACACTTAAGTTCTAAGTGAGCGAGCGGAAAAAAAATTGCTCGATTTTTAAATTCTCATTATCTTTGTCTTTCCCTGTGAATTTGTAGACTTAATTGTTGTGACCTCCTATCCAATGTGTTTAGCTACATCTTGCATCTCATTTCAATGTGTTGGACAAGAAGGCAATGTCATCAACAAAGCCCAGATCATGGAGCTTTAATGCACAAGCAGACAATATTTGGACCAAATGTATCTCATTGTCAAATGTAGGTGTTCACAACTTTCATGTTAGAAGCTACCAGAGTAGAATTCTTGCTCCTAAGCAGCAGTTTAGAGGGAACATTGATGACAAGATTTTCTTGTTTTTCTCTCCAATTGAAGACTCATTATTGGATGTATGGAAGGGGGAAAAGGTACAATAAAGAATGGCTGTCTCTAGAAGTATTGCTTCAACTTTAATGTGTCTATGATGTGTGACACAAGTAATAAGGATGTTCCATAAAGCTGTCATGTATTGTTATGTTATTTTTGTCATGATAAACTGATATCATTACACTGTGATAGATTCCCAAACTCAAATTCTAAAATGGGACTTGAGAAATAAAATATCAGAAATCATGTCTTGAAGTAACCATAAGACATTCTGTATCATTAATCATCTTGAAATACAACATATCAAATCCATTTATATAATTTGCTTGCATACAAATGTAACTTATAAATCCTTTCAGACTGACTAGATATAAGATGGAGAATAAACTATCATCATATGTCAAGATAGAACAGCCTGAAGTCTGTGTAGGTCAAGGTAAGATTAAGTGCAATATAACGTAACAGTTAGTTGAATAGTCTTTACAGGATGTTAGCAATCAACCCCAGCATTTGTTGGCTGTTTGTGATTTACTAGATAATTCTTCATTTCAGAGTTTGCCACTGCTTTCTGAATTGTCAAAGCATTATACCATTAAAATCAACACTATAGCAGAATGTAAATCTGCTCAGACACTGGGAAAAACAAGTTCATAGGTTGACCAAGTGTCCACCAGGATCAGTGCACAACTCTGCAGTTGAGCAGAGCAGGACACTCTTGTCCTAACAATCATAAATTGTTATTAAAGGCAGATGTAAAAGGCCACCTTTTGAATATGGAAGGTAGGGGAAACCAGCACAATATCTTCCAAAGACAAGTTTAACATAGGGACGTGGAATGTCAGGACATAGTTGAGATAGGAAAATTGCATAATGTAATAAAAAAAAAAATGAAAAATATGAAGATTAATATCCTAGGCATGAGTGAGATGAGGTGGAGGAGATCTGGTAAAGTTTTAACAGACAAACACACAATAATTTGATCTGCATGTAATACTATACAGAAAAGGAGTAGAACTAATGTTTGACGAGGAAACAGCTAAATCGATTAATGGTTATTTGATTAAATCAAATAATTATTATTGTCAAATTTAAAGTCAAATCAAGAGATATAAATATTATACAAGTGTAGGTACCAAAAACAAACAGTAATTAAGTGGAATTACAAACATTTTATGACAAAATTGTGTCTAAGCTGATGTAAGATCTAAGCTGATATCTGTTGTCAACTAATGTATTATCTAGATTGATGTCTGGTCTAGGCTGATGCACGATCTAAGCTGATGTATGATCTACGATGATGTAGGATCTAAGCTGATGTTTTTTGTAAGCTGTTGTATGATCTAAGCTGATGTTTGTTCTAAGCCGATGTATGATCTGGACTGATGTATGATCTAAACTGATGTATGATCTAAACTGATGTATGATCCAAGCTGTTGTATGAACTAAGCCGGTGTATGATCTAAGTTAATGCATGATCTATACTGATGTATGATCTATGCTGATGTATGATCTAAGTTAATGCATGATCTATACTGATGTATGATCTATACTGATTTATGATCTATGCTGATGTATGATCTAAGTTAATGCATGATCTATACTGATGTATGATCTATACTGATGTATGATCTATGCTGATGTATGATCTATGCTGATGTATGATCTAAGTTAATGCATGATCTATACTGATGTATGATCTATACTGATTTATGATCTAGACTGATGTATGATCTATGCTGATGTATGATCTAAGTTAATGCATGATCTATACTGATGTATGATCTAAGTTAATGCATGATCTATACTGATGTATGATCTAGACTGATGTATGATCTATGCTGATGTATGATCTAAGTTAATGCATGATCTATACTGATGTATGATCTAGACTGATGTATGATCTATGCTGATGTATGATCTATGCTGATGTATGATCTAAGTTAATGCATGATCTATACTGATGTATGATCTAGACTGATGTATGATCTATGCTGATGTATGATCTAAGTTAATGCATGATCTATACTGATGTATGATCTATACTGATGTATGATCTATGCTGATGTATGATCTAAGTTAATGCATGATCTAGACTGATGTATGATCTATGCTGATGTATGATCTAAGTTAATGCATGATCTATACTGATGTATGATCTATACTGATTTATGATCTAGACTGATGTATGATCTATGCTGATGTATGATCTAAGTTAATGCATGATCTAGACTGATGTATGATCTATGCTGATGTATGATCTAAGTTAATGTATGATCTAAGTTAATGTATGATCTATACTGATGTATGATCTAGACTGATGTATGATCTATGCTGATGCATGATCTAAGCTGATTTATGATCTATGCTAATAGATGATCTAAGCGGATATATGATCTTAACTGATGTATGATCTAGGCTGATGTATGATCTATGTTGATGTATAATCTAAGCTGATGTATGATCTAAGTTGATGTATGATCTAAGTTCAGGTATGATCTAAGCTAATGTATGATCTAAGTTCAGGTATCATCTAAGCTGTTCAATACCTTGTATATTCATGAGTCTATTAATTATTTACTTACGTGTTTCTGAAATAGACTCTTGGTCTCCAAGTAGTCCATACCTCTCCATACAAGAGCATTCACAAAAGTGGACATATGACAGCATAGACACGAAGGTTGTGAAACAAGAACTATCAGATGTTCTGTGCGAGGACAGAAGTCATAGCTTTAGTATGGTAGACATAGCTGGGGGTAGTGTTATTCAAGAAATGACAGAACACAGCAACTCAGAATCAAGAATGGTTGAGAACAGTCATAAGGCATCAGTAAAACATGAAAATTGTTGTCAAATGTCAGAAAGTGTTTCTTCTGTGGTTGATACAAACAGTAAACTATTTCTGACTATTGAGAATTGTCAGCAGCAAAATAAGGAAACTCAAGTAAAACATACACAGAGCTTTGCAAAGTCTCTTGATGACATTGTTCATTATGTCAATTATAGCTTTCAAAGAAGTCACACAGGAGACGTGTCTGATGTTTCTAGTCCACATGTTTGTGTAGATACATATAAAAGAACACATACTGAAGGGATGCCAAACAAATGTAATGAATGGGATGGTCTTTTGATTCAAGATGACCATCTAGAGTGCCAAAAGAATATGAATCACAAGAGAATACATAAAAGAGAGAAACCTTACAAGTGTGATGTTTGTGGTGCTTCTTTTTCTCTAGCTGACAATCTGAAGACCCACATGAGAACACATACAGGAGAGAAACCTTACAAATGTGATGATTGCGGTGCTTCTTTACTCAAATTGGCAATTTGAAGTGCCCACATGAGAACACATGCAGTAGGGAGGACATTACAAGTGTGATGACTGTGGTGCTTCTTTTACTAAAGCTGCCATTCTGAGGGAACATAAAAGAACGCATGCAGGAGAGAAACCTTACAAGTGCGGTGTTTGTGGTGTTTCTTTTACTCAAGCTGACCACCTGAAGACTCACAAGAAAACACATACAGGAGAGAAACCTTACAAGTGTGATGTTTGTGGTGCTTCTTTACTCGAGCTGGCCACCTGAAGACTCACAAGAGAACGCATACAGGAGAAAGACCGTAAAAGTGTGATGTTTGTGGTGCTTCTTTTACTGAAGCTGGCAATCTGAGCAAACATAAGAGAATGCATACAGGAGAAAAGCCTTACAAGTGTGATTTTTGTGGTGCTTCTTTTACTCAAGCTGAATATTTGAGGAAGCATAAGAGAATGCATACAGGAGAAAAACCTTACAAGTGTGATGTTTGTGGTGCTTCTTTTACTGAGATGGCAGTCTGATGAAACATAAGAGAACGCACACAGGAGAAAAACCTTACAAGTGTGATGTTTGTGGTGCTTCTTTTACTCGAGCTGACATTCTGAGGAAACACAGAAGAACGCATACAGGAGAAACACCTTACAAGTGTGATAATTGTGGTGCTTCTTTTACTGAAGCTAGCAGTCTGAAGAGACATGAAGAGAACGCACACAGGAGAGAAACCTTACAAGTGTGATGTTTGTGGTGCTTCTTTATTCTGAA
>JACEFZ010026637.1:0-17270 GCA_014155875.1 Cepaea nemoralis
CTCTTCTCTCTCTCTCTCTCTCTCTCTCTCTCTCCTTACCACTGGACCATGCCCCCTCTCATTCTTTTCCAAAACATACTACACAACTCTAGCTTCTAACAAAATGACAAATTAATTTAATATAGAAAAGTGTCAGGTATGTGCAAAGTGTGTGTGTGTAGAAGGTCTGTCGTATAAAGTATAATCTAGGGTGTATGCAGAATCAGACCGAACAGCTCAGGATCAAAGTCTGCTTTCATCACAGTACCGGCCACACAACAGCACCATAGAACAAGTACAGAAGGACCTCACCAAATGATGTGTCTCTCCGGCCAGGTGTCGACTTCCTCCAGTGGCTCTTGGATAGTCCGGATGCCTGGTCACCAATTGTGGATTTAGTCCAATACTGACCATGAATCCGACACACACAGTGTAACTAATATGTCACTAAAAGTTCTGTGATCTGATAACCTTTGTACAGTAAAATAAATGTTTACTGTCACTTTGAAACAAAATGTTAATTGTCAATTTCTCACAGGAATTCAATCAATCAATCATGTGCCATGCCGGAAAGCGTGGGCGGTCATGACTCGCCATTTCACTCGATCACCAGTGTCGTGGATCAGCTCAGTGTTCCTGTCTCGTCCATGCCATGTGGCCAAGCCATCCAGGTATTTTCCTCTCGGTCTTCCTCTTGGTCTGTTCCCCTCGATCTTGCCAGTTGTCACTAAGTTCTCCAATCCATTTCTTCTCATAACATGTCCAAAAAATTTTGACTGTCTACGTCTAATTTCTCTAATCAGTTTACGATGTTCATTTGTCTCCTGTAGTACTTGGTCATTGGTTTTTCTGTCTGTCCATGGTATTCTTTGCATTTTCCTCAGAAACCACATTTCTGCAGCCATCAGATGCTTTTCGCTTGACTGCTCATTGTCCAAGTTTCACATCCATACAAAAGAACAGGCTCTATGTATCCCCTCAACACTCTTTTTCTCGTTTCAATTGACATCTTTTTATTGGTCAAAATGTTTTTCATCTTGCTAAAGGCTACTTTCGCCATGGCGATTCTTGCTCTAATCTCTTCAAGGCATCTCCCATCAGATGTTATAACTGTTCCAAGATAATTGTACCTATTCACTTGTTGAAGAATATTTCCATTTACTTGTATATTACATTGTGGCACTTCTTCCTTCCTACTGACGACCATAACCTGAGTCTTTTTACAATTTAATTCTAACCCCAGTTGCTCACTGTGTACAACAACCGCATTTACTAATTGTTGCAGGTCCTGCGCATTGTCTGCAATTAATACTGTATCATCTGCATATCTAATGTTATTGATGTTTCTTCCTCCAATGCTGATTCCATTTATATCCTCTACATTTCTGAAAATATTCTCACTGTTCAGGGAAAAAAGATCTGGAGACACAGGAATTCACCATTTAGAAAACACAATGTTAATTGTTAATTTCTCACAGGAATTCACCATTTGGAAAACGCAATGTTGATTGTTAATTTCTCTATATAAATACTATTGTCCCTGTTACTGGTGGTATTGTAAGTATCTTCACTCTAATATGATGAGAACTACCACGGAGGAATCACTCTTAGATGATCGTCGGTTCCTGCTCAACAGAGGCCAGGTTCTTGCAGACCCTCTGGGTTATGGGCCCAATGCTAAGGCCGCTGAGTAAAAACTGCCTTCAATGATCGAGCCATAATCTTCTTCTATGACTTGTCTGTTAGCTTATTTGGAAAACATAGTCGAACCTGTTGAAGAGAGCAACCCGGTGAGAGCAACCCGATTCCGACTTTCATTAGGTGAGTGTAGGCCGACGGCCACACTCAGATATTTAACAGAGAACTAAACTCTGGCATAAGGCAGAGAAGCTCATCACATCGGTCTGAGTCATGGTAAGATAAGAAAAGACTAAAGGAAAAGCGCAGAAACCCAGTAGATACCCTACTGGAAGATCCTACCATTTGACATTTCCTTTATCCCCCCGAATATCATCCCTCTACCTTGTTCTTAACTCACTGAGTTAATTGATATCTCACACTAGCTAGTTTAAGCAACGCGATAGCCTACTGCTGCCGACACTCCTATAATAAGTTCTCACAACGCACATTACCACGCTCGACTCCTAAGAATCATCCAATTTGGGTCTATTTAATTAAATATCGAGACCACTAAATCACACAATGGACAAATGTCCGCCAATGTAAATCAACATAAGACACCGTGGTCTCTTTCCATAAGCAGAACAGGAACATCAAACACGTCCTTGTTGCCTCACAACATTTGGTCGACTCCCGCCAAAGGTGTTTGTCCAGACTGTTTTAAAACTGTGTCTGAATGACGTCACAAATCTGACTAGACACTAGGCGTCGAGAAACTATGTTTTTCCTCTCCTTTTCCGACTCGATGTAAACAACCGGCCGGCTGTCCCGCTTTGATCTGGGGAATTGTTCCCGGTACTCCAAAAAGTCTTGCCGGCTTGTGATCTGAAGAACTCTTTCCCCCACACCAAAAGATCTTGCCGACTCTCATCAGGACAGTCTGTCCCCAACATCAAAGAATGGCGGCTGCCTGTAGACGAATGGCGCGACAGTCTTTCATCGATCGACAACTCCAAGAATTCCGCAACAATGGGTGCATGGATCTCAGAGCCACTTATTTTAACCCCGGGACTGCTACAGGGATCTGCAATCACACCTGTAATCTTTAACGTGTATACGAGCAAGATTGCAAACCTAGAAGCACCAGGGGTTGGAAGGATACTAACATTTGCAGATGATATTATTGCATATAGGCAGGGGAGAGATAGGGAATAAACAGCCCAGGAGCTACAGGCAACAGTAGACAAAGTGATTGACTGGTGCTCATAAATGAGTGCTGTCATCCACCCTGAAAAGGCCGCTGTTTTGTGGTGCTCTCTGGACAACAGGAGTTTGAGTGCTGATGTCCCAGGCCTCACGATAGATGGTAGAAACGTCAACAGAGAGAACAAACTGAAGTATCTGGGAATCACATTTGACAGGAGCCTGTCCTTCAAAGACCATGTGGAGAAGGTTGTGACAAGATCTCAAAAGGGACTTAATGTTCTTAAAACTATGGCTGCAATGGACACAGAGCAGAGAATGCTTTTCACACTATACCAGCACTGGATCCTCTCAGTGATTGATTATGGACTAGGACTGCTCACTGTCTCACAGAGTCAGCTGGTGAAGTTAGAGCGCATACAGAACGAAGCTATGAGGGTCATTCTGAGATGCACAGATCACCCTTTGCACGAGGCGCTGGACGCATTTAAAAGTCAGCGTCTGATAAGAGGGAAATCATGGATGGCTCAGGCGGAGGATACGATCTGACATGTGTACATCTTGGAGAACATTAGGCGAGGAGAGGAGTGGGTCAGAGTGCCAGCGGAGCAGTCAGACTTGTGCAGAGTTATAATCACATTGAGCAGGGAGTGGCCAGCAGGGGCCACGGAAGTGGATATCCAGCAACTAATTCAGGATAATGCTCGCTCGGGTGATGTGATTATCTACTTAGATAGTTCGGTGTCGAGAAGTAGGAGAAGTGCCTGGGGGTTCATAGCAAAGCTTATGGCCGACGTTTGGTGCAGGAGAGTCTGGCATGATACCACAAGATCTAGCTTAAGAATGGAGATGGAGGCGGTCACTGCAGCTTTCCGCTGGATGGAGAACACGATACATACACACATCGTGATTGTAACTGACTCAGAAAGCATGCTGAGGAGGGTGAGGACAGGCATGCTTCGTGCAGAGTGGCTTGCTTCGCTTCGGAGGTCACGGGTGACAAGCATCGCCTGAATCTTTTCTCCGGGGCATGCCGGTGTGCTGGGAAATGAACAGGTGGACAGATTGGCTGGAGTATTGATGCATGACAAGGCAGACGTGATTGCGGCCTTGTGGGAGCACGTGTACACCTCGGAGGAGCAAATGGATCATCATGGTCTGGCAGCGAGGAGTGACGAGGGGATTTGGCCGACGCTCGAACTCAGAGGAAAGGCGAGACGGACATATAATCAGATTGCTACTGGTACTATTGGTGTTGGAACTCTTCGATGGCTGCTGAGAATGGGGACGGAGCGATTATGGGAATGCCCAGAATGCTGTGATGTCGGTTCCTAGATCAATCAATCAATCAATTAGAAGAATACTGAAAATTAAGTGGACAGCCAAAATGAGCAATAAAGACGTTTTAATGGAAGCTAAGTTCCAAAGACAACTTATCACAATTATCAGAAAGAAGCAGTCATCGTTTTATTTTGGCCACGTTATGAGAAGACAAAAACTTTAACATGTTGTGACAACCGAAAAGATTTACGGTAAGAGAGATAGAGGAAGACAACGTGAGAAGATGCTTGACAGTCTTGTGTCAATGGCACGGAAAGGAGTAGTGAACATACGAATTGATCCACGACGTCGGAGATCGTAATTTGTGGATATGTTTGATCGCCCACGCTAGCAGCAAGGCACTGGATGATGATGATATCGATTAATACGGAGGCGCATTCGCAGTGTTTACTTCCGTTGCCTACGCGTTGCCTGTTAGTGCTCCGGGTGCAATCCCCAACAGCGGCGGTATTTTTCCCACCGGTACGGCTTTTGGGTCGTCCCTGCCTCATAAAAATAAAATATTCAATGTCAATGGAAAATTCAATGTCTTCTGGGAACATATGGGAAGGGACGATGATGAGGAAGGGAACTGCCCAATTCACCTCATATGTAATGACATAGAATATGTGAAGGCCTAACACATTACACCCCAATGACAGTGCCCCCCCCCCCCCCCCCCCACACTCCTCACACCCCCATGGGACTCTGCTTACATTTATGATGCATTGGCCTAGCGATTATTATTATTATTATTATTATTATTATTATTATTATTATTATTATTATTATTATTATTATTATTATTATTATATTCCTGTATAACGATCCAATCATTTCATATAATATGCATCAGATGTTTGCTAATATTGCTTGTCTAACCTGCATGAGTGCCATGACGGCATGCGCTTGCATTAAGGCAATGAGGAAGATTGAATATCTAAATATTATGTTGTGTTTGAATATGTTTATGCTGAATGATTAATAAGGTTCCCGTCATTACACTTCCGTGTAGCGAAACTATATCCTGGCTTTGAAGAAATTAGCTGAATTATGTATGCGTGAACATTTTGCACGTGTGATGTTTGGCAATAAATTTATAGATTAGCCGCCTGGAAGCATCACATCAGCAATTTTTGACTTGAAAGCGTTGTTTCTTATGATGTTATTCGTATATGACTTCAACAGCCGCCCCTCCTTCATATCCATCTTCTTCTTATTCTCCTCATCCTTTCCTCCTCCTCCTCCTCCTTCTCCTTCTCATTCTTCTTCTTCTTGTTCTTGTTCTTGTTCTTGTTCTTGTTCTTCTTCTTCTTCTTCTTCTTCTTCTTCTTCTTCTTCTTCTTCTTCTTCTTCTTCTTCTTCTTCTTCTTCTTCTTCTTCTTCTTCTTCTTCTTCTTCTTCTTCTTCTTCTTCTTCCCCTCCTCCTCCCCCACCTCCCCTCCTCCCTTTCCCCTCCTCATTCTTCTTCTTCTTCTTCTTCTTCTTCTTCTTCTTCTTCTTCTTCTTCTTCTTCTTCTTCTTCTTCTTCTTCTTCTTCTTCTTCTTCTTCTTCTTCTTCTCATCCTCCTCCTCCTCCCATCTCCTCCTCCTTCTTCTTCTTCTTCTTCTTCTTCTTCTTCTTCTTCTTCTTCTTCTTCTTCTTCTTCTTCTTCTTCTTCTTCTTCTTCTTCTTCTTCTTCTTCTTCTTCTTCTTCTTCTTCTTCTCTTCTTCTTCTTCTTCTGCTTCTCATCCTCCTCCTCCTCCTCCTCCTTTTCCTCCTCCACCAGTGAAACTATAGCCCCTCAATCATGTCATACCGCCACCCTGTGCTATTTCTTATAGTTCCTTGAATCTTCTTCTTCTTCAGCATTCCGAGCCATTGAGGTTCTTTGCTGCAAATACAATCTGTCTCCATTCGTCTCTCTGGTGGACCCTCTCTTGCCAGTCGTTGATTCCAAGTGCTTGTAGGTCTGTGTGTATATTATCTCTCCACCGCCTTCTTGGTCTACCTCGGGGTCTACGGTCATTTATTTCCTGAGTGTAAGCGAGTTTTGTTTCCCTATTATCTTCCATTCTTTCTATATGCCCCAGCCATTGTAGTCTATTAGCCTTCATGATACCAGTGATTAGCGGGGACTTAAACAAATCATAAATGTCTTTGTTACTTCTTCTTTTCCACTCTCCACTTTGTGTATCCCTAATGGGTCCAAAGATGCGTCTTAAAATTTTGTTCTCAAAGGTTTGTAACAAGGCTTCGTCTCCTTTCGTTGTACTCCAGGTTTCAGAGCCATACAGCACAACTGGTCTGATCAGTGTTTTGTATATTGTGATTTTGGTGTTACGAGATAGCGCCTTTGATTTTAGTAGATGTTGTAGTGCATAGTATATCTTATTTCCAGAGTTGATTCTAGTTTGTATTTCTTCCCTTATGATGTTGGAGCAGTTGAAGATTGTACCCAGGTATTTGTATGTTTCCGTTCTTTTAATGGTCATATTATCTATTTGTATGTGGCCAGAGTTTTTAGCCATTCCGTCTCTTGAAATTACCATATATTCTGTCTTATCTTGGTTGATAACCAGCCCCATCTGTTGGGCTTTTTCCTTTAAGTGAGTCAATATTTCTAATGTCTTTTGTTCACTTTGCCCTATAATATCTATATCATCTGCATAACCAAGCAGCTTGGATGTTCCTCCAATAAGTTCCTTGAATATATTTCCTATATTATACATTTCAACCTCAATTCTCTTTTTGATGTGTTGTAAATGTAGTTCCATGGCAGATACAGTCGATGAGGTGTGAAATATCAGGCCCCAACACATTCTAAGTCACAGAATAATGAGTTGAGGTGTTCAGTTACCATCCCAGAAAATTCTCAGAATTATTGTGTATCCGAGTTAAGCTGTATTGGCTGGGGAAAAAACGACCCCTCCCATCGTTGGGGGTTGAATCCGCACTACTGTCTTTGTAAACAAGCACAATGACCACTTTGCCACCTCCGTTGCGCATGTTTAATAACGTCCTTATGTTATTTAATGTTGGACTGAGAGTACCGAAATATTACGTGGATCTTGTTCTGTTGGATGACAGTGAATCTCGGAAAGTCAACGAACAAATTAGGAAAGGATTGGAGGCAACATAAATGTAAGAGGGCTAGTCCAAAATCAACCGCCAATTGGCTGGTTAAAAATAAACCGATTGCCACAGCGACACCGTTCATAGCTTGCATCATTCAGTAGTCTTTTAGCTCACTACACACCAACCCACAGTCGCATTTATTCTGTGGTTTACGAATCGCGGACCAATAAACATGGACACTGTTACTGCCTTTCATGCCAGCTGTGAAACTCGTGGTGTGATTCATTTCATTCAAGCAGGAGGTGAAAATTCGGCCGAGATTTATCGTCGATTGTATCTTGAGTACGAGGATAAAGTTATGAGTGACGGTTCTAAGAGAGACTGGTGCAGGAAATTCAGAGATGGGCTTACAGATGTGCATGATAGGGGTGACAAAGACGACATTTATGTGTGAATGATGAGATCATTCAAAAAGTCGACAAAGTCGTAGTGGAAAAGAGCCGTTTCACAATTTCAGATCTTTCTACAGAATTTCCACAAATTTCTAGGATTAGTCTGTTTCGAATTGTTAAAGAGAGCTTAGGTTACCACAAATTCTGTTCACGGTGTGTACCAAAGCAACTGATTGACGTTCACAAAGCTCTAAGAATTGACTCAGCTTTGACGTTCCTTCTGTGCTACGGGAAGAGGGGGATGCGTTTCTCGACACAACAGTGACTGGGGACGAGGCATGAGTACACTTCGTGAATGCAGAGACGAAGGAACAGTAAAAACAGTGGACACATACTCCAAACAAGCCACAGAAATTCAAGCAAACATGTTTGCAACGAAAAATGTTGGTTACAGTGCATTTTGTTGACATAATTCATGACACTAGCGACCACAATAACGTCAGAAGTTTATTTTGAAACACTGAAGAAGCTTCGCCGGTCAATCCAAAACAAAAGGCGAGGAATGCTCACCAAAGGTGTCAAATCCAAAACAAAAGGCGAGGAATGCTCACCAAAGGTGTCACTATCATTTACGACAACGCGTAGCCCCACACTGTTGCTCGCACAAAGGCTTTACTTGAGCAGTTTAAGTGGGCAATTTTCAACCACCCCCGTTACACCCCGGACATGGCACCAAGCGATTATCATCTCTTTGGCAAGATGAAGGTCTGGCTGGCTACTCAGAGCTTCGAAACTGCCGAGGAGCTCATGGATGGAATCAACAACTGGCTAAGTACTCTGGTGGCACCTTTCCTTGACGAGGGCTCACAAAAACTCGTGCCACGGTACGACAAGTGCCTGAATTTAGGTGATGACTATGCGGGAAAGTAATGCAGTGATGTTGTTAACTTTTGTATGTTTCTAGATGTCAATTTGTTTAAATATTTACCAACTAATCGGCGGTTGATTTGGAATTTATGCGATCCATGCTGGGAATACCTTGGATTGCCAAAGTAACAACGATTGCCTGAAGAAAACAACTTTTGAAAAAGCTATTGAAAGTAGAACATTATACATAAACATAAGAAATAAACAAACCGTGTCCTTTGGTCAAGAAACGGATAGTGAGGCATCGGACATCGTTGTGAAGACTGGAAAAATTAGTAGTAGAGCAGGCAGGGTAGACCGAGAGAAAGTATGCTTAATGTTTGATGGTCAAACGGGCGAGCTAGCATAGTTGACAGCGAAGTGCGCTGGTAATGTCATGAGCAAGGTCGGACGAAGTTTCGACGCCTGGGCTCTTCGTCTCCGAAAGTGAGCAAAAAATGGCCATCTGTTCCTTCGTGCAGCCTGACAATGAACAATAAGCAGAAAGGTTGGGAACATGTTATATTAGCGGAAATGTGGTGTCTGAAGAAATGTGTTCAAATTACAACGTGAGCTCCACATTGATGGTCCCGTCACGCCATTTTAACATCAGAAATAAATTGACGGGTATTGATTGGCACTCGTAGATACAGAGGAAAGAAATAGAGATCATGGGACGCACTAGACAATATAAGAATTGAAAGCTATAGTATGGTAAAACGTGAATTCGAACATGTCGTCTCACGTGTTCTTCGAGGGCGGCAAACTAGTCATCTCTTAAAAATGTATTCATTAGCCAGCCTATCATTCATCTCAATCCTAAACTATGGAATATGGACCGAATTCTTAGCCAGCCATTTAAATAGCTCTTCAAATTTCATAAAGGTATATGAGCTATCAAGAGTTCAAATAACACACACTCAAATACACTGGACTGCTTTGCTGAAAGTAGAAGATCACACACAAATATACGGGTAAGCCACAACAGCTTTCATCACATAACGAGAGGATAGCACTGGAAAACATCATCGAAGATGAGTAGAAGGAGAGGTAGAGGCAGACCGAGAGAACTTTGTTGGATCATCTGAGACGGTGGTACGGGGGAAATATCAGCAGAGTTGGTCGAGAGCACCAAGGACAGAGATCCGTGGAATGCACCAAGGACAGAGATCTGTGGAGAGCACCAAGGACAGATATCCGTGGAAAGCACCAAGTACATAGATCTGTGGAGAGCACCAAGGACAGAGATCTGTGGAGAGCACCAAGGACAGAGATCTGTGGAGAGCACCAAGTACATAGATCTGTGGAGAGCACCAAGGATAGAGATCTGTGGAGAGCACCAAGGACAGAGATCTGTGGAGAGCACCAAGGACAGATATATGTGGAGAGCACCATGGACATAGATCTGTGGAGAGCACCAAGGACAGAGATCTGTGGAGAGCACCAAGGACAGAGATCTGTGGAGAGCACCAAGTACATAGATCTGTGGAGAGCACCAAGGACAGAGATCTGTGGAGAGCACCAAGGACAGAGATCTGTGGAGAGCACCAAGGACAGAGATCTGTGGAGAGCACCAAGGACAGAGATCTGTGGAGAGCACCAAGGACAGAGATCTGTGGAGAGCACCAAGGACAGAGATCTGTGGAGAGCACCAAGGGCAGAGATATGTAGGAAGACATGAACACCTAGGCAACTTGGCACGGCAAATAATGATGACGACTACTAAAGTAGTAGGAGAGGCGCAAATCGGGTCGTATTTGCCGGATTAATCCGGATTGACCTTGACCTCGGCTGATTTTCACTCCCCCTCATGACGTGCTCAAGTAGTGGCCAAGTAGTGGTAAATGGTCGAGTGACTACTTAAATTGTCGGTGAAAGTAGGTATAGTGACATGGTGATGATAAGAGTTGGTCAGTGGTGCTCAAATAGTGGTCAACCGCTCAAGTGAAAAAATTGTAGGGTATGGTACGTGTAGTGAAACAGAGATGGATAAATTAAGTAGTGACGTTGTCAAGTAGTGATCAAGTAGCGGGCAAGTACTGGTCAAATGGTCGAGTGACCACTTAAATTGTAAGGGAAAGTACGTGTAGTGAACCTGTGTTGGTTAAAGTGATCGATGACGTGCTCAAGTAGTGGCCAAGTAGTGGTAAATGGTCGAGTGACTACTTAAATTGTCGGTGAAAGTAGGTATAGTGACATGGTGATGATCAAGAGTTGGTCAAGTGGTGCTCAAATAGTGGTCAAGTAGTGGTCAAGTAGTCGAATGACCACTTAAATTATAGGGTATGGTACGTGTAGTGAAACGGTGATGGTAAAATAAGTAAGGACATAGTCAAATAGTGGTCAAGTACTGGTGAAGTAGTGATCAAGTGGTCGAAGGATCACTTAAATTGTAGGGTATGGTATGTGTAGTGACATGATGATGGTTAAGTGATCGATGAAATGATCAAGACGTTATGCCGACTGCTAAGTTCAGAAAGTAATGTCTTTACTAGCGGCAATTTCCCTGACAGAATCGCCTCGAGCACTGATTTTGTATTGATCAATAGCACCTAGTGGTACAGTCGACACACATGGATAATAGTTACATCTGGTCAAAGATGGCGTCGCACCCTATCACACATGGGTAATTGCTACAACCAAACTACGTCTCATTCACTAAAACTGGTCAAATATGGTGTCACATCCGGTCACAGGGGTAATGGGACATCTGAGACACGTGGTTAAGAGGGAAACTATAGAAAAAAGGGTGTCCTATCGGTTGTCGAGTCAGGGAACCTAACGTATGATGATCACTGTGTATAGGAGTGAATACACTGCATCATCAACACTGCATCCAAAGGGTAAAATGGTCACCCCCTTCTCTCTCTTTTTCTATAACCGTGTAGTCCTAGTGTTATCCGGTTACACCAAAGGACACCCGGGCATCAACACAACAAACTACCCCGATTCAACCTTAGTGCAATGCACGTAACATGACAGGTCACATGTCCGCCGTCATAACCAGCGACGTTATCACGTATCAAATTAGACATCCACACTTTCATTTCCTTTTCTATGTGCCCATAGTATCTTTACATCTTTCTCCAGAAAGTCATTTCCAAGACCAATATATGTTTTTTCAGTGTACCTGCTCAGTGCCACACTTCACAACCAGACAAAAGTACACCTTCTATGTACCACTTCAACCGTCAAATAAGAAAAGATGTTACACAAAATATTAAAATTATTGGTCAAATACAGAAATATATCACCCAAACTTATAAAAAGTAGGAACATATGTTAACCAAATGGAAAATATCTTAGCCAAATAGGAAAATTTGTTAGCCAAATAGAAAAAAATATTGACCACGTAACGATATATCTTGTCCACACTTATGAAAAGTAGGGAAATTTGTTAGTCAAATGAGAAAAAAGATTGACCAAGTAACGAAATACCCAAACCAAACTTATGAAAAGTACGAAACTTTGTTAAGCAAGTATGAAAATGTATCGACCAAACGAAGAAATATATCACCCAAACTTATAAAAAGTAGGAACATATTTTAACCAAAGGGAAAATACCTTGGCCAAATAGGAAAATTTGTTAGCCAAAGGAGAAAAAATATTGACCAAGTAACGAAATTCCCCAACCAAACTTATGAAAAGTACGAAACTTTGTTAAGCAAGTATGAAAAGGTATCGTCCAAACAGAGAAATATATCACCTAAACTTATAAAAAGTAGGAACATATGTTAACCAAATGGAAATATCTTGGGCAAATAGGAAAATTTGTTAGCCAAAGGGGGAAAATATTGTCCAAGTAACGAAATATCCCCAACAAACTTAGGAAAAGTACGAAACTTTGTTAAGCAAGTATGAAAAGGTATCGACCAAGTAGAGAAATATATCACCCAAACTTATAAAAAGTAGGAACATATGTTAACCACAGAGAAAATATCTTGGCCAAATAGGAAAATTTGTTAGCCAAATGAGAAAAAAAGATTGACCAAGTAACGAAATACCCAAACCAAACTTAGGAAAAGTACGAAACTTTGTTAAGCAAGTATGAAAAGGTATCGTCCAAACAGAGAAATATATCACCTAAACTTATAAAAAGTAGGAACATGTGTTAACCAAATGGAAAATATCTTGGGCAAATAGGAAAATTTGTTAGCCAAATGAGAAAAAAGATTGACCAAGTAACGAAATACCCCCAACAAACTTATGAAAAGTACGAAACTTTGTTAAACAAGTATGAAAAGGTATCGTCCAACAGAGAAATATAGCACCCAAACTTATAAAAAGTAGGAACATATGTTAATCAAATGGAAAATATCTTGGCCAAATAGGAAAATTTGTTAGCCAAATGGGGAAAATATTGTCCAAGTGACGAAATACCCCCCAACAAACTTAGGAAAAGTACGAAACTTTGTTAAGCAAGTATGAAAAGGTATCGACCAAACAGAGAAATATATCACCTAAACTTATAAAAAGTAAGAACATATGTTAACCAAATGGAAAATATCTTGGCCAAATAGGAAAATTTGTTAGCCAAATGGGGAAAAGATTGTCCAAGTAACGAAATATCCCCCAACAAAATTAGAAAAAGTACGAAACTTTGTTAAGCAAGTATGAAAAGATATCGACCAAACAGAGAAATATATCACCCAAACTTATAAAAATTAGGAACATATGTTAACCAAATGGAAAATATCTTGGCCAAATAATAAAAGTTGTTAGCCAAATAGAAAAAAATATTGACCACGTAACGATATATCTTGTCCACACTTATGAAAAGTAGGAAAATTTGTTAGCCAAATGGGGAAAAGATTGTCCAAGTAACGAAATATCCCCCAACAAACTTAGGAAAAGTACGAAACTTTGTTAAGCAAGTATGAAAAGATATCGACCAAACAGAGAAATATATCACCCAAACTTATAAAAAGTAGGAACATATGTTAACCAAATGGAAAATATCTTGGCCACATAGGAAATATTGTTAGCCAAATAGAAAAAATATTGACCACGTAACGATATATCTTGTCCACACTTATGAAAAGTAGGAAAATTTGTTAGCCAAATGGGGAAAAGATTGTCCAAGTAACGAAATACCCCCCAAAAAACTTAGGAAAAGTACGAAACTTTGTTAAGCAAGTATGAAAAGGTATCGGCCAAACAGAGAAATATATCACCCAAATTTATAAAAAGTAGGAACATATGTTAACCAAATGGAAAATATCTTGGCCAAATAGGAAAATTTGTTAGCCAAATAGAAAAAATATTGACCACGTAACGATATATCTTGTCCACACTTATGAAAAGTAGGGAAATTTGTTAGTCAAATGGGGAAAATATTGACTACGTAACGAAATACCCCCAACAAACTTAGGAAAAGTACGAAACTTTGTTAAGCAAGTATGAAAAGGTATCGGCCAAACAGAGAAATATAACACCCAAACTTATGAAAAGTAGGAAACTTTGTTAGCCAAAGTGAAAAAACCTAGGTCAAGTAAGAAAATTCTGATAGCCAAATGTGAAAAGTGTCGGCCAAATACAGAAATTGCTCAACCAAACTTATAAAACGTAGGAAAATTGTTATTCAAACGGGAAAGCTATTGAACAACTAGGAAAATGTAATAGTCAAAGAAGAATAATATTGAACAAGTAATGAAATATATCATTCAAACTTATGAAAAGTAGGAAGCCTTGATAACCAAATGTGAAAAATATCACTCAAAGAGAGAAATAGCTCGCCCCAACGTATAAAAAGTAGGAAAATTGTCGGCCAAAGGGGAAAAAGTTAGACCAAATACAGAAATATCTCGACCAAACTTATAAAAATCTAGGAAAAAATAGTACCCAACACAACTAAAAGGCTGACTAAAGTTATAAAGCCAAACTTATAACATAACCAAATAGGAAAACATATTGACCAAGTACAGACATATATCAATCAAACTTATACACTTGTCGTCCAAAGTGATAAAAAACAAAGAAAGGCTGTCAGCCAGTCTAAGAAATAGGTATGGAATAGTAAGTCGACCAAGACTACAGAAGTTATATTTTTATTTCCTTTTTTTTTTTTTTCTGAGCTTGGTCGACTTACTTTTAACGATGCATGCCATTCTGCACGAAGCATGCCAGTCTTCACCTTTGACAGCATGCTTTGTGAATCAATCAGTTACAATGCGTATACAGTTTGTTCTCCAGCCAGCGGATATCTGCAGCAACCGCCTCCACCTCCATTCTCAGACTCGTATTTCATTATAATCTGTTTAATAATTGTTAATGTTTAATAATATAAAAAATTTTAATCAGTTTATGAAGTATCCTTATCGAATGGTTCGAGGTTCAATGAGGATGATCTGACGACTGACTGACTGACTAACTAACTAACTAACTAACTAACTAACTAACTAACTATCTAACTAACTAACTAACTAAACTAAACTTGACTTGACTTGACTTGACTTGACTTGACTTGACATGACTTGACTTGACTTGACTTGACTTGACTTGACTTGACTTGACTTGACTTAACATAACCTAACCTAACTTAACTTAACTTAACTTAACTTAACTTAACTTAACTTAACTTAACTAACTAACTAACTAACTAACTAACTAACTAACTAACTAACTAACTAGTTCGTCATTACCTATTATTCAACGACCTTGCTGGCTTCCAGTTTAATCATTAGTTTCCCAATATATTTATTTATTTTTTGTTACACTTTAGCACGGATCATTCAGGTCACAATAAAATGTATATATTCTGTCGTTACGGCTTTCGTCTGCTCCGGCATATGCTTAAGTATGTTGTTCAAAATGTCTGTCACTTAACGTTACGTTTAAGTGATGTTGACATAAACATGTCTGCTACTTAATTTTACGTTTGAGTGATGTTGACATAAAAATACCTATCACTTAACTTTACAAGTAATATTCTAATACTACACAGTAATCAATAATCTTTAGGCAATGAATGAATCACCCAAATAAACGAGAAGTAGATTGTGAGCTTTACTAAAACACGACTACAAGAGACAAATTGGACGTTGCGGCCAAAGCCTTCGTCAGCACAGGACAAACAAATACAAACCAACACAAAACTACATGAAACACACTATGACAATATTCAACTATTAAACTAATTAAAATAAAATGTACTCATCTGAATACTGTGTCCTAGCTTGGAAGGTCTGACACACGTAGGGCGCCAGTGGATCAATAGACCGGATGTATGGTACACGGGTCAAAGGTCAAGCGGGAAGGGAGTGGGGTGGAGACGCGCCCATGTGTGCGGAAAAGTGAAATTAGAGACCGGCAAAGATGTTACGGACGCAGATGACAATTAGCAATTATCGTTAAGCGCTCGAAACACAGCTGCGGAAACCTATATAGTGTTAGTACACACAGAGAGGCATGAGTGGCGGTCGTTCAGAAAATGATGGCAAAACACCGAACGTAAATCCGCCAAGAGAGTTGACTGTGATGTCATACAAAGGATCTGCACGTACCCAGATGGTGGACTGTAAGCTAGGGGTGGGAGGGGTTAAATGAAGCTGTGTTGGACATTAAGGCCGTGAGGGGAGAGTGTGCCCAACTGGAAGATGAGACGGTGTTCCAATGTCTTCCGATCCCGTTCGTGGGATGCGCATGATTTGATGGCCGTGACCTGTATGTCGGCTACGCCATGGTGGTCAGGACTGTTGAAATGCATGGATACTGGTTTCTGGGCGCCGCTGGTGATGTCAGAAAGATGTTGTCGAAATCTGTCCCCAAGACGTAATCCTGTCTCCCCGACATATCTCATGTCGCAACGTGTGCAGGTAATCGCATAGATGACGTTGCGACTGATGCATGAGAAACCCTCACGGATGTGGAAGGTCGTCTTAGGGAATGTCAGACTCTGGGTTTGAAGTACGTATGGACAGGTCTTGCAAACCGATCGAAGACACGCCACCGTGCCAGGAAGAGACTGGTGAGGTTGGGGTAGCCTGCTATGGACCAGCACATCTTTGAGGTTACGATCCCGCTTATATGCCACTAGAGGAGCCTCTGAGAAGACATCACGAGTGGTCGATTCCGCCCGGAGAATGGATAGATGTTTAAAGAGGATATTCTTGGCAGCAATATTGTGGGGATGATAAGTAAGTGAGAGGACAGGTCTGTTGTTACGTGGTTTCGGCCTGGAGGAGAGAGCCTCAGTGCGACTGATAGATTGGCAGCGGTGGAGAGCTGTAGATAGAACATTGTCAGGATAGCCACGAAGGCGAAAGAAATCAAGCATCTCGTGGGCTTTTTGATGGAAGTCGTTGTTATCCTGACAAAGTCGTCGGAGACGTAACAGTTGGGAGAAAGGAATAGAACGTTTGCACGAGGGAGGGTGGGAGGAGGTATAGAGAAGGAATGAGTGCGAGTCAGTTGGTTTATAATAAACCGTCGTGCATAGACCAGCGGAACCTAAAGAGACTGTGAGGTCTAAGAAATTGACAGCCGACGAAGAAATGGTGGAGGTAAGTTTGATGCTGGGATGGAAGTCTGAAAAAAAGGCAATGAAGTTCTGTAGGTCAGGCAAGGGCATGTCCGAGACACCAAAGCAGTCGTCAATGTACCTCCTGTAGAGCTCCGGGAGCCTACCGGTGTACTGATTCCATACCTGGTGCTCCAGATAGCCCATGAAGAGGCAGGCATAACTGGGACCCATCTAGTACCCATGGCCACACCGCTGATCTGGTCGAAGTAGTCCCCATTGAACTCAAACGAGTTGAGGTTGAGGACTAACTCCGCAAAATAAGGAGTTATC
>JACEFZ010026638.1:5000-120142 GCA_014155875.1 Cepaea nemoralis
TAGATCAATTCGTATGTTCATTCCCTTCCTTGCCATGACACAAAACTCAAGAATTTTCTCACTCTGTTTTCTTTTATCTCTCTTTTAACAAATCTTTCCGGTTGTCATATGTTCCAGTTTTTGAATTCTCATATTGTGAATAGATAGAATTTTTATAGCAAATAAATGTCTAGGTATTAAATTACCATCTCCACAAAGACTGACATTTCTCCCGACCAGTTACTAATGTACCATCTCCTTTGGACAAGGTGGAGTACCCGTTTAGCCCCTCCCCCTCCCGAATCAGGGTTACTTGAAGCCAGTTTGCAGGTGGTGGATGAAGTTGAAGAGCAGCCTACAGATAGTTATGGGTTATAGTCTCCGATTTCAGGACGGTAAGCAGGGGATCTCTTTTTGGAGACAATGGCTAAGGTTATCGACCAACATGGTCAGTGTTAAAAAAAGAAAACTTGCTGCTACTTACCTACTGGGAGGAGAGCTACTTTCTAATAAAACTGATGTGGTGAAGGCTCTCTAGTATCGAGTGAAGGGAGGGAGGAATCCGTGTCTGGAAGACTGACTCAGAAGAAGTGAGCAGGGGGTCTGAAGTGATGAGGAAAAGTCTGGCGATATTTTAATGACATTTTTGAAAAATAAAATGTTTTCCACTAGTGAAGTTGAATAACGAAGACACAAACAACATATATTTTCATTATTATATATAATTTTATTGCCTGGCATATTACAATGCACCTCGTCGGGTACATACTGCAGAAATCATATAACATAAACTAAAGATGAACATTAAATCCCCAAAGCTTAAATATACAACACACACATGCCAGACTAATATCAATTGTCTAACGCATTTGTTTTATTAAAAATCGGACTATGTCTTTTATGTTTACACAAAGATGGCTTGATCTTTGAATAGCATTTGCCTTAACTAATCTTATTGTAATCAAATTGCTACTGAAATATCAGCATAGGAAATCTTCGGTGGCTTTTGAACACTGGGGCGGAGCAAGCGTGGGAGTTTACGGGCATAGGGATGTGAATTTTTAAATTCGGCATTCAGTTACCCAATAAATTTCAGACTTAGTTTAGTTTAGTCGTTGGATCAACATCACGGCGCACGGTTTAACCCATAAGTGCTCCGTTTTCCTCCTGACTCAAACCTGAGTCTGGAGGTCTCAGCTCAATGCACGAACTCCGTGGCATCGGCGAGGATCCTGAAATACTTTGGGTAGATTTTTAACTCGAAATTTTGCCCGGGCAGCGCCGTTAGGCTACTCTTGTTCGATTTCCAACTGCCAAGGTTTTTTTTACATGCACAACAATACACACGGGCGTCCAACCTCACTACCCAGAGACCAGGGGAAATTTTATTACTGGAAGTCCAGGTGGATGTTTTAAATATATCCCGGTCCTCACCGGGGCCTGAACCCGGGACCTCCAGCACTCGAGGCGGACACCATACCTCGAGACCACTCAGCCCCCCTAAACATTTCAGGTTATTTTCTTGGAATTGAATATGTAAATATAACCTGAGGCATTATGCCAAAACGTTTAAGAATCACTGACATTATTAGACAATAGTGCTCTTGTGTGTTTTATTATCTCCCAACTGCGAAAACGATGACCTCGGAGCTTTGAATGAGGACCTAATCAGCAAACATTCAGTCCTGGCACACTAGCATGTATTGTGTGAATGCAGACGGTGAGTGACCTTTCCTCCCTGCCAAAACGGCAGCTTAATGGAAGGCCGACGATTGTAGGGAGGCAGTCAGATAAGATTGGGACCTGCCAGGAGATGTCTGGCTGGTGGAATATGCTCACAGGAACTGTTATAGTGAGGTAGATTATTAGACAGACAGACAGACAGACAGACAGACAGACAGACAGACAGACAGACAGACAGACAGACAGACAGACAGACAGACAAGAAAGCAGAGAGACAGACCAGTAGTCAGACAAACAGGCAATTAGAAGTCAAGTAGAAAGACAGACAGACAGACAGACAGACAGACAGACAGACAGACAGAATCAACGAACAATCTTTAGTTTCAAAGGGTTAAGAATTGGGCACGCAGGCCCGTCTGACATTCTTCCCTTTTTCTCTATTTCCTCTCATACATTCTTTCATTCAACATCACTTATGAAGCAAATCTTTGATAACAAAATAACAATAAGCATTAAAACGGATGCAAAATAATCAAAAATACATGAGGCATTGTTTAACATGGGCATTATAAATACCTAAGGAAGGTGTAAAGTGCCATACGTATGGGAATGTTTTTTGGCTAGTTGTCGTTTGAGATAATTTACCAATATTATTGCCTGTTTTGTTCTTTTTTGTTTGTTTATGAAGGTATGTAGTCTGTACTGAGTTAGTGTTGATACAGGTTGCGGATGTTTGTATAATGATTGGTGGTGACTTTGATTTCTTGTTCCACAACTGACCGGCAGAGTACGCTAAGCTTGTTTTATATAAGTCTATCCTAGGTTTAGGGACATGAAGTATATTTAGTCGTTCGTTATTTCTTGCGTTATATTTAAACAATGGCCAAAGGTATCTTGGAGCATTTTGAAATAGGATTTTGTGAATTAGTTTAGCCTTATTAAATAGTATGCGTTTGTGGAGTGGCAGTAACTGAAGACGTTTATGTAGGTTAGAATTGTCGGTAAGCTTTTCCCCATTAATTAAATGTACTGCCCTTTTCTGGAGTGAATAAAAGCGTTTTGTTATTGTTTTGGATCATCCATCCCAGATTGTGGAGCAATAATCAATATGTGTCTGTATATGGGAAGTATAGAATATCTTTCTTGTGTTTTCGTCAAGGAAATTTTTAATTTTGGAAGTTGGTATATTTTTTTGGCTATTTGTTAAATGAGAGCATGAACATGGGAGTTAAAGGTTAGATTTTGATCAACATTGAGACCCAGTGCCTTGTGCTCGGTTACACTTTCTACAGGCGTGCTACCAATGTGCAGCTGAAGAGCGCTCTGCGAGTTTAGACTGTGAAGTCTTTGCCTGCTTGCTATTAACATAGATTTTGTTTTAAAAATGTTAGTTTGCATGCGGTTTGCATGACTCCAGTTAACTACACTATTTATTTCCTGTTGCAAGGATGATTCTAGCATATTACAATCAATAGCGGTTGTATATACTGTGCAGTCGTCTGCAAATAGATCTCAAGACGACGACAGATATAAGGGAAGATCATTTATATAAATGGCAAATAACAGAGGGCCAAGTATAGACCTCCTGAGGTACTCCAATTATGGTAATGGCTTGAGATAAAGATTTATTGTGTGATATTACTTGATCTCTGTCTAATAAAAATGATTTTATTGATGTCACTATATTAAAGCTTACTGTCATTGTTTCTAGTTTTTTAATTAGAATAGTATGATCTATCATATCGAATGCTTTTCTAAAGTCTATAAACACCACACCACAGAGAGTATTGTTGTTAATATTTTGATGCCAGTTTTCTATCATGTTTGTCAGGGCCGTATGACAAGAATATTTTGGTCGAAACCCTGACTGACTGTCAACTATTAGTTTGTGGCGAACTAAGTGGTGTTCTAGTGTTGTTTTGTGAATTTGCTTTTCTAATGGTTTGGATAGTGAGAATAATATGGAAATTGGCAAATACTTACTCATGAGACTATCTTCTATTTTCATGAGAACCAGCTTTTAAATGAGGATAGACTTTAGCGATTTTAAAGGCTGATGGCAAGTAACCTTTGGTGAGGCATTGATTATATATAAAAGTCAGTGACTCGCAGATCACCGGTGCAGCATGGCGAAGGATCCGATTACTGATTCCATCTAGTCCTGATGAGTTATTGTTTTTTTTTTAAAGGTTATTGAGATGAGTAAACACTTCAGTAGTCGCCATTAGCGGTATGTTAGAGGGAATGTCTCAATAGCATTTGTTCTAATAAAATGATGATAATAAAGATATGTCATGATGCGCATCTGGTATTGCAGCCTTCAGTTGGTTTACGTCGGACTGAAAGAATCTACTGAATTGATCACATGTAACCTGATTTGGTGGTAATGATTGTGATGATGTGTGTTTGTTTGTCAAGGTATTAATTGCTCTCCATATATCTTTAGTGTTGGTTTTATCTATTATTAAGTTCTTAAAATAGTTTTTCTTTCCTTTTCAAATAACATAATGAACTTTGTTTCTCAGACTATGGTACATAGTTATATCTCTCTTTTTATGTGCCCTATCCCGGTCTCTCATAAGTTCAACTATCTCCTGTGTGATCCACGGGGGCTTAGTGTGATGTTTAACACGAACTTCCTTAAATGGAACATGCTTATCAAATATACTTAGAAAGGTCTTCAGCCAGTGGTCCAGAGCATCGTCTGGGTCAGGAAAATGGTAAAAATAGTCCAGAGATATGTTGAGCAAGACTTGTAAAAAGACATCTTGATTGAAATTTTTATAATTTCTATATTTTGGAGTTTTGGTACCTCTTTTCGACCATGTGCAACATACTGGGTAGTGATCGCTGATTGCATTAATAGGTACAGTACATTCTGTGATGTTGTCAGCACACGTAGTATAAATATGATCTATAAGTGTTGCAGATGATTTTGTTATTCTAGTGGCTTGTTTGACTAACTGTTGGAAGTTATATGACTCCATTATGTTTTCCCATGTTTTGTTTGATTTGTTAGTGTCTATTTTGAAGTCACCTAACAGTATTATTTCTCTCGCATTAATAAAGACTGAATCCATCCTAGTGGTGAATTTTTCATACCAGATAGATAGACATGCAAAGGGGGGGGGGGGGGGGAGAAAGAAGGGTGAAGGGGGGGGGGCTGGATGGATGTTAAAGAGACAGAGATGAAGATAGACAGAGACATGGATGGACGCACTGATGGATGGATGGATGGATGGATGGATGGAGTGGGTGAGTGGGTGGGTGGGTTAGCGAATGGTTGGACGGATGGGTGAGTGAATAGATGGATGGATTGGTGGATGGATGGACGGACGGACGGACGGACGGACGGACGGACAGACGGACGGACGGACGGACGGACTGACGGACGGATGGATGGTTCAGTGGCAAACAAGAAGAGAGACATAGATTTGGATGGATGGAATGGATGATGGATGGATGGATGGATGGATGGATGGATGGATGGATGGATGGATGGATGGATGGATGAACGAACGGACGGACGGACGGACGGACGGACGGACATGCAGATAGACAAACACGTATACATAGGAATGGATGGATGAATGAATGGATTGATATGCAGACAGGCAGTGGGCAGATATTTTGTTTAAAAAAGAGGTCCGATTAACGGATCGATCATTCGATGGAGTGATTGATTGATTTAGTATGGGTTGTTTGATGTATCTGTTGGGTGTTTGAAGGAACTCTGTCACGTAGTTGCGTAGATTAGCACATCTCAGAAAATGTTATGGAGCAAGACTTCAAAGGAGAAACGTGAGGGACGCACACATCAAATTAAAGTCAACACTTGCCATCGTGAACACACTTCATATCTTTTAGACCAGTGGTTCTCAATCTTTTTTGGCCCGTGCCCCCCTTCACCATATGTTCAGAACGTCATTTCCCCCCCCCCCCCCCTTTTCATATTTCCTACCTAAAAATTTGGCCCGTGCCCCCCTTCACCATATTTTCAGAACGTCATCATCCCCCCCCCCCCTTTTTTCGTATTTCCTACCTGAAACTCCCCCCTCCTGCCACTACACAGTATATCTAATAATGGAAGCACATACTAAAACAAGTCTAGACGTCCACATAAAACGTGATATGTGGGTCTACTTACTTTATAAAATGAATATTAGAAGGATGAGACGTACAGAAGCGTTCAGTATGAAGGGAAACACAAGATCAAGTAATCGGTTCTTGTATTAACGCGATCTTGAATTAATCTTCATTTCCACCTCCCCCCCCCCACCCCCCGGAAACCTCAAAGTTACCCCCTGGGCGGAATTCCCCACCGGTTGAGAACCACTGTTTTAGGCTGTAAAGAACTTGTACTGTGTGGAACTAGCCATGTATGTTGACGAATGGCTACAGGAACGATCAAATGTCCAATAACTTAGCCGTTTTCGACACCAGATCATTCAAATGTGGTCGGAGCACTGTATCGTGAAGTATTCGTCTGGTTTTACTCAAGGTTGGGAAGGGGATTTTCTGCCTATTTGTACTTAACTGTTCTTCTTCTTCTTCTTCTTCTTCTTCTTCTTCTTCTTCTTCTTCTTCTTCTTCTTCTTCTTCTTCTTCTTCTTCTTCTTCTTCTTCTTCTTCTTCTTCTTCTCCTCCTCCTCCTCCTTCTTCCTCTTCCTTCTTCCTCTTCCTCTTCTTCTATCTTCTACATCTCTCCTCCTCCTCGTTCTCCTCCTCCCCCTCTTTCTTTTTCTTCGTCTTCTTTGTCTTCTTATTCCTTCTGTTATATCTTCCCTCTTTTTATTCGCCGTGTCTTTTTCTTCCTTCCTTCCTTTATCTTATTATTTTTAGTATTCTTTCCTTACCTCTTTTTCATCACCGTCTTCTTCCTTCATGGTGTCTTCTTTCCTTCGTTTCTTAGTGTTTTTTTTTGTTTTTTTTTTTGGGGGGGGGGAGGGGGTGTCTGTTTATTCTTTCTCTTCTTCTTTCGTTATCCTCCTTCTCTCTGTGTCTCTAGTTTCCTTCTGTATTTCTCTCTTCTTCCCTCTTCATCTATTTTAATCTTCTCTGGTATTACCCCTTCTGTTTCCGTCTTCTCCCCACTCCTTTTCTCTCTTCTTTTCTCGTTCTGTCTCTACTTATTCTGTTTACTCCTGTTTTCCTGTCTTCCGTCCTCTTCTCTCGTCCTCTTTATACTTCTCTCTTCCCTGCTCTTCATCTCTATTCTTCTAGTCTTCCCCCCTTCTCCTCATAACTTATACTTTTTTCAGTCTTCTATTCTTCTCGTTTTCCCTAATGTTTTCTCATACACTGGTCTCTTCTCGCCTTGCTTCGTGTCTATCGCTTCTTCTCTCTTTTCTTTGTCTATCTATATCCTCTTCGTCAATAGTATTTCTTTTTGTCTTCTGGCACTCCGACTTCTTGACCTCTTGATCACCCTGTCATGTGCTTATAGAGCTAGCGAAAGGCAACCCATCCCACATCTCCACATCCCTATCTTTCTAATAAGTTAAGTTAGCTGCATATCCTTTACAGGACCTTGCAGTCAACACCAGCATTTTTTGCTGATCTAATATCTTGGCAAGTTTACGTTCAATAGTTTGCCGTTGCTTTCTGAATAACCGGCACCCGTATCATTTCGTGTAAAACCAAAGCAACGCGGTCTGCTGCCAAATCGCATGTAGCTGTTTTTAGAGCATTATATTATAACGCATATGACTGTAGATAACTACTTTAAATATTTTATAAAACGTTAAGAAACATGCAACAATTATTTAAATTACATAATACAGCAATGTTACTAAAAGTATTGTCCCTTGATATAACTTTTCTTAAGTTAAGTCCCATTGCAATATTTTAATTAAATTCTATTTAATACATAAATAACTGTTTTTAAACTATCAAACTATGCCAGTTGGCTTGGCGGGAATGAGAAGAACATCTGTAGAAAATTTTATCTCAATCAGATGGACCGTTCGCGAACGCATAAGGGACACACAAAGACACAAAGAAAGACACACACAAACATTCTCTTTTATATATATCTATATAGATTACCGTGGTCTACAATTGAAATTACTGTGCGAATGTGTGTATATTTCAGCTTGAAGGATGTATCTATTTACTTCATGTTGTGTAATTTCTGCTGTGTGTATCTGACGAGATGCAGCGAAATATGCCAGGCAATAAATCGTGCAATCTATTGTTTGTGTCTTGGTTTTTCAAATTCACTGCGGGAAAACATTGTTTTACATTATTAATCTTTTATTTACCACGTGGGCTACAGGAGTGCCGTGTCTCAATGCTTCTTCAGCCGTGATATATTCCTGGGTTAAACTCAATTTGGTTTTCACCTGATACTGACCCCAATATAGAAATAGTTTCTCAAATGTACATTACAACCAATCATAGATCAAACAACAAATACCATCATCTTCACGTGCCTTGTCGATTGGCGTGGGATGCTTCTCCACATTTTGCGATCTCCATGTGTCAATTCGTGTGTTGACACCCTTCCACGCCATGACACATGACTGTCACAAATTTTCTCTCACTGTCTTCCTATATATCTCTTTCCACAAATCTTTCTAGTTGTCACAACATGTTCCAGTTTTTGTCTTCTCGTAATGTAGCCAAAAATAAAGGCTGCCTCATGCAAGTGATTGTGATAACTTGTCTTTGCGACTTAGCCTCCCTCGAAACGTTCAGATTACTCGTTTTGGCTATCCAATGAATTGTTACCATTCTTCTATAAAACCTCATCTCCAAAACTTCTGTAGACTTTTTCGCTTGTTTGCCAAATCAATGCAGAACGGACTCAAATTAAGAAGAGCTTGGAAGCAACGGAAAAGTAACTCCGAAAACGAATATTGCGAATATCTTGGACTGCCAGAGTAACTAACAACAATTGTCTGGAAGAGGCTAATGAAAGCAGGAGTTATTATGCAACTATAAGAAAGAGACAAACAACATTCCTTGTTGGCGATAGGTTTTGGAGAACATTGTGACGACTGGAAAGATTAGATGGCGAAGAGGCAGCAGCAGACCGAAAGAACCTACGCTGGATTTATTGAGACGTTGTCGCGGAGTGATACCATCAGCAGTGTTACTTTAGATCACAATGGATGTTATTTAGCTTGTTTACTTCAAGAATTCGCAGCCATATGTTAGAACAACTACATCGCACCGTAACTGTGGGTCATAGAATAGTACGAACATTTACAGAAGAGACATGATTGGTGGTTCCTTTATGTTATACTTAACATTCACAAGTATCGATTCGTAGTGAAATGTTGAGGTCGTTGACACGATATGAGAAATATATTCACAGGTATTGATAAACACTCATAGAGGTAAAGATAAGAAGTAGAAATTAGTTAACCTATTAGACAATGTAACAATAAGTATAGACAACATAAAAATAAATAAATAAATAAAAGGGTTTCGTGAACACATTGGGATCGAACCTATCTACTCTAAATCGTGCCATCAGGACAAGTGTACGTCGACGTACAACCATCTCATCATCATAAAATGCTATACCAGCTGGCGTAGGCGTTCATGTCTCTCCACATAACTCGGTCTTTGGTGTTCTGGATCAACTCTGCCGTTGATATTCCGCCATACCACCGTCTCAATCCATCCAGCATCATTTCTCGTGGACGGCCTATGCCTTTCTTCCCCTCGATCTGTCCAGTTGTCACGATGTTCTATAATGCCTCTCTTCTCATCACATGCCCACAGAAAGCTGTTTGTCTCTTTTTGGTTGTTGTATATACAGTTCTAGTTGCATTAGCCTCTTTCAGGCAATCGTTGTTATTTACTCTGGCAGTCCAATGAATTCGCAATATTCGTCTCAAAAATCACATCTCTGTTGCTTCTTAGTTGCTCTGGCAATCCAAGGAATTCGCAACATTCGTCGTAGGAACCACATCTCTGTTACATCCAGGTTCTTCCTAATTTGTTCATTTACATTCCAAGATTCACATCCATATAGCAAAACTGGTTCTATATAACACTTCAGCCTCTCTTTCTGGCATTCAATGGTAGTGACTTATTGCATAAAATACTTTTCATTATCTGAATTGCTGCTTTTGCTTGCTCTATTCTGCTCTTAATCTCTGTTGTGCACCTTCCGTCTGATGTTATAAATACCCCTTTTTATGTTGCATATCCCTTACAGGACGTTGCAGTCAGCACCAGCATATTTTCAGCTTGTTGTTGATATACTAGGCAAGTTTTGTGTGTGTGTGTGTGTGTGTGTTTACGTTCAGTAGTTTGCCATTGCTTTCTGAACGACCGGCTCCCATACCAACACGTTATAACACAACGCGACACGGTCTGCTGCACAAATTGGACGCAGCTGAGTTTCGAACGCCTGGTAAGCTGCTCACGAATCGCGTTCGCAAGCCTTTGGCCACGGAGACGGCAAAATACCCTTAGGTATTTAAAATTATTCACATGGTTAAGAATTGTTCCTTCTATTTCCATTTCACATTTTTGTGTCATATTATTATGTGATGTCACCACTGCTACTGTTTTCGGTACTTCAATTTTAATTCACCGCAACAGACGTCACAAGGCTATATTTAGCTTTAGCAGCTATATATAGCGTAGTTAGCACCTATATATAGCACTGGCGGGGGATCTCCGTTCAATTAAAGTTTTTTTTTCAGTGCGTGTCATGGCGCGACATGGCGCGAAAAAGGCGCGAGAAAGGAGCGACAAACGGTAACACAGTGTGTGTAGTACATTTTTACGTTGGCTTTCTGCAGTCATGAATTTTATTGAACTGACAGCAGCTGTCCACGACAAGCAGAGTAGTGTTGCCTTTCTGAAAGACGTTGTCATGGTGCTATCGCTGAGTGAACGTCAGGACAGATGGAGATGCCATCAATCGGGATGTCGACAGGACATCCCGCTGAGACAAAGCACATGGCTGCAAGGCTCGCGTCTGCCGTACAGACAAATCATTCTGTTTGTGTACTACTGGTCTCATGAGTTGACTAGCATTTCATTTTGCCAGCTGGAGTTGGGGATGTCGCAGACAGCTAGTATTGATTGGAGTAATTACCTACGGGAGGTTTGTGCCAACACACTTTTAGTCAATCCTGCAGTGATAGGAGGGCCAAATACCACTGTTGAGATTGATGAGAGCATATTTACAAGGCGCAAAAATCACGTGGGACGAGTTTTTCCACAACAGTGGGTTTTTGGTGCCATCTGTCGTGAAACAGGCGACTGCTTAATGTTCTGTGTTCCAGACAAAACAGCAGCAACGCTCTTGCCACATATCAGCTCTCACATTCGGCCTGGCACAACAGTAGTCTCCGACCTCTGGCGTGCATACGGGGAAATTAGAAATATTCCCGGTTTGACGCATCTCACCGTCAACCACTCTGAAAACTTTGTGGACCCCACCACCGGTGCACATACTCAATGCATCGAGCGCATGTGGAGAACGGCCAAGGAGAGAAACAAGAGGCAGAATGGAACACACAGGCATCTACTCGATTCCTACATGTGCGAATTCATGTGGCGTCGTCGCACTAAATGTGCTGGCCTAGATGTGTTCAACACCATTCTAGCTGACATTGTTCGATTCTGGCCACCCCAACAATAGTCTGCAGTCTGGCCACCGCCGCAACACTAGTCTGCAGAATATGATTGTCAACTCATGCATACAGCAGTATCATCCAGCAATGGGCCCTTTTCAGGGCCACTAGAAGAATGCCATAACGGAACGGGCCTTTTCAGGGTCACAAATTAGCACACAATAACAGCCCCTAAGTGTGCACAAGAGTATACAACCACTGAAATATTCAGGTCAATTCACACACATAACTAAACCATTTGCTGCACACCGACATCATTATTCCGGTCACGGTCATGCACACCGAGATACAGCGCGAATAAGGGGACTCCAGGATATGACGTGTGCCCTGGAATTCCCTTTGTTTGCGGTGAATTAAAATTGAAGTACCCTGTTTTCTTGATATTCAAGGAGAATCCTTTAGACAGCCATCTAGACACCCATTAAAAAGGATGTCTTCGTTAGACAGACCCATCACTCACTCATACCTGTTTAACATAACTCCACCTGAAACGAGTTAAAATACATTTATGAAGCCTATTTCACGACTAACGCGGCGGCTTGCCCACCGTACCCAAATAAAGAACATGAAGAAGAATGAGGAGTATGCTACATCTTTATGTAAAATCACTGGATGCTGTCTATTCCCTAAAATGACCCACCCTCCTTTGTTTAGTAAAATCGCTCGTATAACTGTATGTGTTCTCGCTTTTTCAGTTCACCGTTTTCATGCCTGAAATCACCGCTTGACAAATGAAAATAATCATTCTGTTTTGCAAACTGACTACAATCATTCTGTTTTGCAAACTGACTGAAATCACCCAGCACTTAAATTATCCCCAGATTGAAGACGCTAAGCCAATCTACGCCTTCAGAAAATGAGATCAGGAAAGCTGACTGCCCTTTTGAATCGTCCCAGACACTTGCATGACACGCACTGAACTGCCCTCGCTAGTGTCATCAGATTTTCTGCAAGCAAGTTCAGAAAAAGTTTTCCTAGGTTCAGTTGTGTAGTTCAGACTTGTCCGGTACTGGCGCGGATTGTTGAATAGATAGATGTGGCAGTGCGCGAGTGACTTTTGTTGTCTTGTGGTTGAATAGATAGATATAGCAATGAGCGAGTGATTTCTATTGTCTTGTGGCTGAATTTAGGTATCGGGGTAGGGGTATCCCCTATCAAAGGAGAAATAAGGCGCCTCCTTCCCTCCGCTAGCCTATGGGACACCCTTGGGCAAGGTGGAGTACCCGTTTAGCCCCCCCCCCCCCCGATTAGGGTTACGTGAAGCCATGGGTGCAGGTGGTGGATGAAGATGGTGAGCAGCCGACAGATAGTTGTAGGTTATGGTCTCCACCTTCACGACGGTAGGCAGAGACAATGGCTACGGTCACTGACCAGTATGGTCACTGCTAGGAAGGAAAGCAATGGCAAACTACCTTCTTTACAGATGCCAAGAAAATCATGTTGTTTTGACTCATCGATAACCAAATGTGGTTTCTGAGGAAAATGCAAAGAATACCATGAACAGCCAGAAAGAATAATGAACAAGTCCTTCAAGAAACAAATGAAGATCGTAAACTGATTAGAGACATTAGACGTAGACAGTCACAGTTTTTTGGGCATGTTATGAGAAGAATTGATTTGGAGAACTTGGTGACAACTGGTAAGATCGAGGGGAACAGACCAAAGGGAAGACCTAGAAGCAAGTACCTGGATGGCTTGACCTTGTGGCATGGTCGAGACAGAAACACGGAGCTGATCCACGACTCTGGTGATCGAGTGACATGGCAGAACATGACCGCTCACGCTTACCGGCATGGCACATGATGGATGGATGTGGCTGAATTGATAGATGTGGCAATGAGCGAGTGACTTCTGTTGACTTGTGGTTGAATAGATAGATGTAGCAATGAGTGAGCGATGTCTTGTGGTTGAACAGACTCATGTAGCAGTGATCGTGTGATTTCTGTTGCCTTGTGGTTGAATAGATAGGTGTAGCAGTGAGCGAGTGACTTATGCTGGCATATGTTTGAATACATAGATTTACACAGATATGTAAGAAATAAATACATCACACAGACATGCATGTAACATGCAAGGTCATTGGGGTTATCACTGAGACACGAAAAGACATTATGGTTCTCACACTAGCATGCTAGGACATTGGGGTTCTCACACTAGCATGCTCGGACAATAGGGTTCTGAGTTAAGGTCAGCGTAAGAGAACAGAGGAGACGAGGAACATAAGAGAACAGACAAAAATAAGCGCAGTAGCATAACTTTATCAGACAACTTCAACATTAGTCTTCAGACTGACTAAATATAATTTGGCTGTGTGTCCAACGTATGCCGCGTGGTTACACACCCGCTTCACACGTCAGTGATCCGGGGCTTGTTTCCGGATCCGGTCAGGGATATGCACTACTGACGAGCTCAAACGAGGGCGAAACTCGAGTCTAGTGCTTCCATATTGACGTGGATAGGCCTTAGGTTCATACCAGAATACGATCAGCGTTGCCAGTGGTGGGTTGTGCTCAATATTTAATCTGATGATGATGATGATGATGATGATGATGATGATGATGATGATGATGATGATGATGATGATGACGATGATGATGATGATTAATGATGATGTTACTGCTTGTTATGATGATGTTGGTTTTGATAATGATACTGATGATGTTGGTGGTGAAGATGATAGTAATGAAGGGATTGGTGATTGCGATGGTGCTGACGATGGTGGTGATGATGACGATGAGCATATCACTCAACCCCTCTTCTCAGCTAACAGAAGCATCATCGTCCACGTGACCCTGAATCACGGTGACCAGACAATGTTACCGGAGATTGCTGTGAGAAAGCAATCACGCCCGGTCTTGTACTGACAATATTTGCCCTCGAGAACTTTCTCTCGCCGAAATATGCCTCTCGCGTCGTTATCCCACAAGTGTCGAGGATTTGATGTAAATTAATTCATAACTAGATACTCTTTCGTCGGGAGCCCACAGGGTACAGGAAATAGCGGGAGACCTAGAAATGCATGGAGAAGATAATTGCCAATAAGAAGATGAATTATGTTGGGAGCTGGTGGGGGGGGGGGGGGGGGGGAGCTGCAGGAGTCTGGCTTTGTCTGGATCGGTTGAGAGTCTATGCCTCAATGAAGTATAAACAGTATATTAATAATAATAATAAATAAGAAGAAGAAGAAGAAGAAGAAGAAGAAGAAGAAGAAGAAGAAGAAGAAGAAGAAGAAGAAGAGGTTGAGGGGGCGGAGGAGAAGAAGAAGAAGAAGAAGAAGAAGAAGAAGAAGAAGAAGAAGAAGAAGAAGAAGAAGGAGGAGGAGGAGGAGGAGGAGGAGGAGGAGAAAAAGAAGAAGGAGCAGCAGCAGCAGCAGCAGGAGGGGGAAGAAGAGACGGAGGAGGAGGAGAAGGAGAAGCAGGATAAGCAGAAGTCTAGCACTTGTGACTTACTATATCCAATGGCGGACTGGCCAGGATGCTACCTTGCCCCGTGGCAAGTGGAACCTGTATTCCCCCGATATAGTGGACCCCTTCAAAATAAGACACTGTCTTAAAACATGTTAATGCCCTTTCAGTCCTGGCGCTATGTATTTGTAGACGCACTTCTCCACTGACTTTATTCATTGTTTGCGTCATTATCTCTCACATACTGTACTATACTCATCAGCCAGTGGCTATACGTGTGTGTAACGTAGCCCCCTATTAGTCTTCCGAAATGTTTTTCTTTCAGATGTCAGGTGTCATGTCTATGTTGATGTCATGTGTCACATCTGAAATGCATCTACGCTTTGGTCTTCCTCTTCTCAGTTTTACATCCTGACACACAAATTACACGTAGGAGATGAAAATATCCATCTCCTACGCGAAAAGGGAACGGTCACAAAACACAACACAACCGTCCTTCACCATCATCAACTGTTAATCTGTGGTCAGAGACTGTGGAAAGAACGCAGGAAATGAATTACCTGAGGATACGTTTTGATCGAAGCCTTGCTTATAATGTGCACATAGACCAGGTGATAACAAAGGCCAAGCGGGGTTTGGCTGCGATGCGGATGATGGCGGCAGCAAACTGTGAGCAGCGTCATCGATGCCTGCTTATATGAGGGGCTGGTCATGTCTGTCTTTGAGTATGCGATGGCGATTCTGACTCTCAGCCATAAGCAGATAGAAAGGATGGAAAGGATACAAAACGAAGCTATGCGCATTATTCTTGGATGTACAAGAGATACAGCATGCAGGGCTATGCGCTACCTTCTTGATTTTCCAACCATTGAAGACAGACTACAAATTTGCAGAGCACATGCCTACCTCAGAGTTAACGCAAACACACAACATCCACTGCATAGTGAAATTATGAAGGTGAAGGGCAGCAGGTTAAAAAGAGGAAGGTCGTGGATGGGACAAGCCGAAGACATCTTCAACAGGTGTGTTCATTGGAGGACTTAGAACCTGGCGAGGAGTGGGTACAAGTGCCAACAGATTTCTGTACGTCCTTTTCAGTTTGCATCCAACTAGACAGAAAATGCAGACAAGAAAATCCGGCTGCTGTGGAGGCGGAAGTACAAGCGTTGATTTTCGAGAATTCGTTAGACGGTGATGCTGTCATTTACACAGATAGGTCGGTCATCTGACACGTGAGAAGCTCATGGGCCTTCACGGCTCAGGCCGGAGGGAGAATTGAGAAGATGCTTTTGTTGAGACCACAAGTAGCCTGACTATGGAAGTCATGGCAGTAAGTAAAGCAATAACATGGCTCGAGACAGCCATTCAATAGAGCATGTTGCCTTAGTGACTCATTGAGCATGCTCAAGAGGATAGAGACGGGGTAGAGAGTGGATGCTGTCTCTGGAGCGGTCTCGGCTGACAAAGATTAGTTTCATCTTCGTGCCAGGGCATGCAGGAGTACAAGGAAATGAGCGGGCTGACAAGCTCGCAGGTAAGGCTATTGTGGAGGGTGGACGCGCCATGGACCAGGCTGACATTCTGAATGCACTACAAGAAGTAAGACTTTTGCGAGAACCAAGTGATGACTGTGAATCTACAACCATGGTCAGACTGCTAGAACAGCAAATTAAATGAGGTGTGGCCAAACAAGAACACTACGCAGGAAGCCAAATAAGATTGATAAACCAACACAGAACTGGTGTCGTTAGCCGCTACACGCAGCGGGATTTGCTGAGGAGGGGTTCCGAGCACTTATGGACTGAATGGTTCGATGTGCAATGAGGATGATATGTCGACTAACTAACTAACTATCTTCCTCTTCTCCAGTACACCTCCCTCCTAAATTATCTTTCCGAAACATTCATGTGTTTTTACATGCCTCAACATATTTAATATGCCTCAATTTATCTTGTCTTAGTAGAGGGTCTGCTTCAGTATTGAATACTTGTTGGATAGATCTATTTGCTCTTTTTCGTCCATTGAATTTGTAATACTGAGATATAATTTGTTTCATGTTCTTTATAGGAGGTGGCTTTCAGCCCCAGCATTGTTAAGTTGGGTTATTTTCTAAGCAATTTTACGTTTAGTAGGTTGCCATTGCTTTTTGGACGAACGATGCTCATACCATTGCGAAAATCAACGCGCATGACTTCGAACCCGTTATTTGGGATAATGAAACTGCATTCTCTGCACTTGAGCCACAGACTGCGGCCGTTCCCATACAGTTCAGACAAATTTGGGATCTGATGCAGGTTGTCATTTTATTGGTCAAACTGCGCAACAGCATGCCTGTAGCTATGACTCCCAGACTAAACCGTTTTCCCTTCTTTCATAAAGTCAAGAAGAAATGTCCATTGACCGTTTGTGGACTGACCTCATATCTGCACTGCTGTAGCTCCAAATAATCTAAGCCAATAGTAACGTTCGGGACAACATTTCTCTGCAAATATAACACCCGCTCTCCGACAGCCGAATAGCAGCTGCATCATGTCCAGAGGGGTTTAAACTGAAGACCTTCTGATGGGCGAGCATGTGTATAACGCGACACATCATCATGTGTGAAGCCAGTAATCGTGGGCGATCATGTTTGGTTATCTCACGCGATCACCAGAGTCATGGATAAGCTCTGTGTTTTTGTTTCTATTAACGCTACCGCATCTTGTATTATTGTATACGGGTGGAATTATTATTGTTAATTCACAGTGTGAAAATTTATCTGTGACCTGTTATACTGAGAAACTGTTTCTATTGTTCACTAAGGTTAGTTCCTACCCTCTTTTAAAAGACGCCCAGTGGTGCTATCCGGATATAAAGCGCATGGAAAGTCAGTTTAAATGTCAAATATAGTGCTTGTAAATCACCAGAGAGTAGCGATTGTCATGAAGCATGCTTTCACATTAGTTCATACTGACCACAGGATCCGGGGTAGTGCAGTGACCAGCAAACTTAGCCTGGTGGTCTCTGTCTGCCTATCTCATAACATGGTAATATGCATTATTTATATTTACAACATTCATTTGACAATATTTTTTTCCTATATGAATTTAACATTCACAATTGATAAACGAAAGATGAGTGATTAGAAGGACCGAACTCAAGACGGGCCTTCGTGCCTAATTTGTGACCCGCTGAAAGTAAATTTCATTCGTTCGTTTTCGTGGTTCAAATTTCCCACGGAGGTGGGTTTTTTTAAATTGACTTTGGCTGTTAGGTTAATCCATTTTAAAATTGGTACCAGAAAATATGCGGATTCGAATTGTTTTAATTGACCTGGCCTCCGGCGTCGACACAGCATAAAATGGGTACTTGGAAATGTCTTGGGGAATAAAGGCCGCCGGGTGGTACTGATCACTCCATATACCATTTGCCGATAGTGTGTAAAACATACGGGTCCAGCATTGTATGCCCAGTGCGACGTTAAGACTTGTATAGGGTGTATCTTTAATGACTGTGCAGTGTTTGAAAGTTTGCCAGTCCAAGTTTTGTATTCACCCTCTGTAAAGTTCATGCAACATAACAGACAAATACAAAACTTGGTCCGGCAATATCTTCAAACACTGCATAGTCATTAAAAATACACCCTGTATTTGATGGTCCTTTTCTTTACCTTTGACCCTGAAATATCATGGAAAGTAAATATTGACACTGACCGCGTCAGGTCTCGAGTGCAGATTGGTCTATCAATATAAAGGAGAGGCACCGTATGCATATAAGCCCCAAGACTTATGAAAAGGGTCCTCTACCTGACTTTTATGTTGACCAGGCGAAGGTGGAAAGCTGTAGGACGTGTACAAACTGCCATCTTTCTACACAATGGATCTACAGAAAGTACTTGCAATCTCGTGACTGACCAAAGGAACCATTCATAAATCAACTACTAATAAGCCAGTCGTTGTTTGATATCTACATCATTATCATAAGAAAGCGCTGCAGTTTATTTTCAGAAATCAATGGCAAACTACTCAACATAAACTTGCTAAGAGATCACAACAGCAAAAAATTATGGTGTTGACTGCGACGTCCTGTAAAGGATATGTAATTCTTTAGACAATTTATTTAAATTACCCGACAACGGAAACTACCATTATGTAAAGTTAGATGTATGTCCTTCAGCTGTACGTCGCAATCAATCACCACATTTTTTGGCTGTTTGTAATTTTGTTCAGTAGTTTGCCATTGTTTTCTGAACGGCTGAAACTTCTACCATTGTGAAAATCAACAAAAGGCGATCAGTTTCCAAATCGTCTGCGCTTGACTTTGAACCCTGGTATGTTGGGATTGTGAAACCGCGTTGACAATACAACCCCTAGTTCACAGACGCAGAAACCAATGCCATAACCAGGACAGTACCGTGCGGAAGATTTTCTCAATATGATGCAAGTCTTCGAAATACCGCCCCTTACATGTTTTGTTCTTTAACATTGCCGCCCCTTACGTGCCGCCTGCAGGGTTGCCACTTTTTTTTAAAACCAAAAGTATCTAGAAACGGCCCAAACAACATCCATAAATATCTAGATTTCGTTAGAAAGTATCTAGGAAAAATATCCAGATTGAGAACGTAAGAAATTACATATGTATTGATGTGACTGCCGCTCTCCCTGGCGAAAAGTTACGGCTATCGCCGTAATCCCGTATATTCTCGTGAGTAACTCAGCTGCTCCCGAACCGACAGCGGTTCGAGCCGCGCTGGTAACTTACAGGGGTATGTGAGCCGGTCGCTCAGAAAGCAATGGCAAACTACTGAGCGTAATCTTGCCTTGTACATCAACAGCAGCTGAAAAATTCTGATGTTGACTGCACCATCCTGTAAGGGATATGCAACATTAAAAAGAAAATTGATGTGACTTACCTATAGAATCATGTCCTCATCTTCACTGATGCTTGTCTCACAAGATGCACTTAGCTTGGATGATGAAGTTGAAGCTTCACATTCAAAATGACTCTGGTATGCTTTAGCTGTTCCAATTTCTTTTATTACACGATCAGGGAGCTGATAAGTTGAACAGCATTTTCCTGCTCTCATCAAGCCAAATCTTATTGTCAATATAGCATTTCCCGGGAAGGTTAACCCGGTCAACAAATGCCCGCAGAAGTCGGATGTGTCGGCCTAACGGCGCAAGAACACAGCTCTGCTGTAAACAGGCACAACGCAATCACATCCGAAAAAAAAACTCCGGATGAACGAAGAAGAAGAAGAAGATATAGCATTTAAGAGGTCAAGTTTCATCCTGTTTCTTAGTTTTCATTTTGTATAATTCACAGTACTGAAAACTCTTTCCGCATCAGCATTTGAATGGGGTAGTATCATGGCAGACATCACACATTCAAAGAGCTCACGGAATGGACTGTTACCTGAGACATCTTTAAATTGTCTTACTTCACTCCAAAAAGCTTCAGTTTCTGTTTTGTTTGTCCAGTCAACCAAATTTATTTTTGTTAACTAATATTCTGCTTCCGCCACATTATTATCAGTAGCCCCTAAAAATTTAATAACTTGACAATAGTTAGGTATGTCCTTTACTGGCTGAGGTATGTTGTTAATAGAAAAGAGTGAAATATTTTTCAATACATCTAAATTTTCAGGAAGTCTCTGCTTCAGTTGATCGAATAATGAGACAAAATCTTGACAGCGCTTTCTTAAGTTGTTCTCTTCATTTTCTGTTAGCAGTCCTTTTGTTTTTAAACCATCAATTTTTGATTCGATTTGGTATTCTAGGTATGGCTTGGGAGCCAAATAGCTCTCTATAGTGCAAGTGAACAAGTCCGCTTTACAAGTTGGCAATATAAGTCTTTTACCAATGGAGTGAAATGGCAAAGTGAGATCGTCAAGTAATTTAACTTTATCAACATTTTGAGATTCAAATAGTTTATTAACTTTTTGCACTTCACTTAAAACGGGTTGTGAAAAGAGAAGGAATGCCGATTTTTTTTCATCACTGTGCATTCCATATAGTATTTCAGCTGTGTACACTTTTCATTTTGTCTTGTTATTTCGAAGTGTGTCTTCAACTCCAACCATTGGTTCACAGTTACTTCAACAGCTGGTTGAATTGATAACCATCTAGTTTTGCAATATGACAGAATGTTCAGTACTTTATATAAATTATTATATTGCTGTTGTCTGACAGATGATTTGGAGAACCAGTTATGTGTTTCAGCAATAAGGAATTCCAAATTCCTTGGTAAACATTCTGACTGATGAGGCATGTGATAATGCTAGCTGCAAGAATTGACACGCACATTTTATGAGGATTAAAGATGGGATATCTTCCTTCAATTTTGCATACACGCCATGGTTGATACCGACCATTACCGATGCATTATCGGTTCCAACTGCAGCCAAATTCTTTAAGTTTAAATGTTCACTGACCAAATGTTTCTTCAGTGCCCTTATGCGCCCTTTTACTCATTACCGGGGGGGGGGGGGAGAGTGGGGGGGGGGGGGGTTGCCAGATTGTTGAGCGTTGACCCAAGTCAGTTCAAAGTTTAAATAATGGCAGTTACCATAATTTACGCGCGTCCAGACCAAACATAAAATGGGTAAATGACACCGAAAGAAAAGTAAAATCTAGAAAGTATTCAAAATATCCGACTTCAAATGAAAAGTATCTAGAATTGCATCCAGCATCCAAACGTCAGAAAACGGTATCCAGACGCCGGCAAAAACCTCTAGATCTGGAAATAAAATATCTAGAATGGCAACTATGGCCGCCTGATGCGGCCGCCTCTCTGTATCATAGCACCGCACAGCACTGCCCTGAACCAGGACACACATGCCGCCACCTCCAGGGGGAGAGCCTTAGTGAAGCCAAAGGCACAACCAGTCAGCAGTTGTCAGCCAAACAAATGGCCGCAGTGGGTGGCCAACATTTCTGCTTCTCTCTATCGCATGAATTTTTTTATCACTGCTTATCATTTTTATGTTATGTCGAACGACGTCATTGCATATTGGGCAATCACATATGTGCCCAGTCCTCAGATGCAGCAACCATCCAACAATATTTCTGCTCATTGTTCCCACGAGGAGAAGGTTCTTGACCTGGAAGACGGCAATGACGTGCTTGGCCAGGCTTCACTCCCAATTCGTGTAATCGGCTAGTTTCGGTATTATCCGCCAGCCGAATCTGCATGCATCACCATCATGTACCTTGCTAGCTGGCGTCGACGACCATGTCTCTCCACAGACCTCGGTCTCTGGTGTTCTGAAATGGACTGTAGTCCTGTGTATTTGTTCTAATAAATGTCTGCGACATCTTGACAATTACTAAACAGGCTAAAAGTTAATGTTACTCTAGATAAACTCTGCTTAGGATGTCTTTACACGTTGCAGTGGGTTCGCCTTGTGGCGAGGGACACTGGTAATAGGTAAACTAACCCACACGCAATATTCAGTCCTGTGCTACTAGAAGTAGCGTGTATGGACTAAGCTTGAGTTCAAAAGCGAGCGAACACCCCAAATAAAAATCTCTCCACGCCACCGCCTGAATCCATCCAGCATCACTTCTCTCGGTCTGCCCGTCTCTTCTCCCAGTAATCTTTCCCGTTGTCACGTTTTCTAACAGCCCACTTCTCATTACATGACCGAAGAATGGTGTTTGTCTCTTTCTTATAGTTCTTCGTAATGCTGTACGTTTACTCGCTTTTTCCAGGCAATGGTTGTTAGTTACTTTGGGAGTCCGAGATATTCGCAATATTTGTTTCAGAAACAATCTCAGTCGCTTCAAAGCTCTTCTTAATTTGAATCTGTACTGTGTTGATTTATATAAACAGGCGAAAATGTCCATGAAGTTTTGGAGATGTGTTTTATGGTAGAATGCCGGACATTCCCTGGACAGCCAAAATGAGTAATTTTTACATTTTGAAGGAGGTTAGATCGCAAAGACAGACTATTAGAAACATCAGACAGAGACAGTCGTCATGTTTGGCTACGTAAAGAGAAGGAAAAACACTGAAAAATGTGGCAACTGGAAAGATTTCCGGTAGAGAAATAGAGGAAGACAGCGAGAGCAAAATTTGGACAGTTTTGTGTCATGGCAGGGAAGGGAGTCAACACATGGATTGATGCCTGCTGTTGCAGATCTCAAGATATAGAGGAGCATGATCGCTGACTCCAGTCTGCAAGGCACTTAATGATAAGAATGATGGCTATATTGATTATATCAACACTGCACAATATATACCGATACCGGAAAACGGCGATAACAAGTTGCCCATAAATACAGTGCTTCTTTTAATAGCCTCAAAAAACCCACAACTATCAGAAATAAAGGACAAGAAAAGCATGCATATTTTAATGCTAGCGCTTTATTTGCTACACTGCCTGGGGAGAACACTCAGTGTAATGGCCAGCCTTTTGTTGGCTCTAGCTGGAGATGGATGCCTGTATTGATCGCCTGTCATCGACACCTGACACCCGCTCTCAGCATGGCATAGGTCACTTGAATTAGGGCAGGAGTTTGCAAATTAAGTGACACAAAAATTGTCAGAATTAGGTCAAGTGCCATGAATGGCCATCTGTAATATGTCAACCTCGTGCCAGACCTGATCTAGCTCGTAAATTTGTAGTCTGTGTTGATGAAATAAGAGAATTGCAGTTTTAAACGCATTAAGATGTATCGCGTATACGGTTTTGCAAGATGAAAAACATACTGACCAATAAAAAGATGTCATTTGTAACGACAAAACGATTGTTGAGGTGATACATAGAACTTGCACTTTTGTATGGATGTGAAGCGTGGACGAGCAGACAAGCCGAAAAACATCTGATGGCTGTGGAAAAGTGGTTTCTAAGGAAAATGCAAAAAATACTATGGAGAGACAGAAAATCCAATGACCAAGTCCTACAAGAAGCAAATTAAAATCGTTCACTATTTAGAGAAATTAAGCGTAGACAGTCAAACATTTTTGGTCACGTTATGAGAAGAAATAAATTGTAGAACTTGGTGACAGCTAGCAAGATCGAGGGGACAAGAGCAAGGGAAAGCAGAGAAGTAAATACCTGGATGGCTTGGCCACGTGGTATAGTTGAGACAAGAAAACGGAGCTGATCCACGACTCTGGTGATCGAGTGAGATGGCGAAACGTGACCGCACACGCTTATCGGTATGGTACATGAAGGTGATGATGATCATTCTCAACAGAAGTGAGAAAAATTCTTCTTAATATCTATACCTAGCCAATTCTTAAGTATATAAATTAGTTATTAACCATTAACAGACTAGTGAGACATTATGTGGAAACTGCAGTGATGTGGTTTTCTGGAATAATTACGAAAACGCCTCGGACGTATAAATGAGCGGTGACGACATTTTGAAGTTAACTCACAAACAGAACTGGCTACTGGCATCTGAAGTAGACAGTCCGTATTCCTGGGCACGACACGTGACAACGGGACAGCTGGAGAGGAGGAAGGGATAGATCGAGAGAGAAGACATTGGACAGTTTGACATCCTGGCATGGGGAAACATCGGTATCAGAAAGCATTGGTCAATAGTTCAATACACGAGGCAGGAGGCTGATTGCAGACATGATCGGTAAACGTCAAACGGTATGTTGTGTATGAAGAACTATCACGTAGTGGTGTTTTCTAGATCGGTTAATCGCCCCTTGCATGCGTAGAGCGTGTGTGCGTGCGTGCGTGCGTGCGTGCGTGCATGCGTGCGTGCGTGCGTGCGTGCGTGCGTGCGTGCAATGTCAAACCGAAGAAGAACTTTAAGAACAACTATTATATGGGCATGACATAACAAAAGAATGAAGAGTGGCCAAAGACTAACACGAGACCCGGGTACCTACGTTAAACGGTGGCATCCACAATAGAATTAACTCAGCTGAATGGACATAACCTATAATGGAAATTAACTGGCTCTCAGTCTTCTTTCTGAGAGAAGTTTCTGAGTACCGTGGTCTTACAGCAGTGACGCACGCATAATCGACGCCCTTATGATCCGGGGACATAATTAGAAACAAGCTTATGTGAATGCTGTGTGATGCCCATCAGATGTTCCCTAAATCGATCCGCAGATGTCCTTCAGTCTATCGAGTATATTCCATGCCGCGTCTCTTGCAAATAGTTGAGTATATGTGGTGTATCGTTGTGGTGTGTGAGTGTGTGTGTGTGTGTGTGTGTATATGTATGTGTGTGTGTGTGTGTGAGTGTGTGCATATATGTATATATATAATATATATATATATATATATATATATATATATAATATATATATGTGTGTGTGTGTGTGTGTGTGTGTGTATGTGCGCGTGCGTGTGTGCGTGTGTGCGTGTGTCATTGTGGAACACAATGTCTTAGCAGACAGAAATTGTTTCATAATTATTTGTTTTGTTTTTTTGACATTACTAAACTCTTTCATATTTCTTTCTCACGCCTGCATTATCTTTTATTATAAAGGGATACAAAAGATAATATCAATAGGAAGACAGATATACAGACTTAACACAACAACAATAGGAAGACACACATGCAGACTTAACACAACAACAATAGGAATCCATCCATCCATCATGTGCCATGCCGGTAAGCGTGAGCGGTCATGTTCTGCCATCTCACTCGATCACCAGAGTCGTGGAACAACAATAGGAATACTGACATACAAACTGAACACAATAACAACAGGAAGACAAACATACAGACTTAACACAATAACAATAGGAAGACAGACATACAGACTTAACACAGTAACAATAGGACGACAGACATACAGACTTCACACAACAACAATAGGACGACAGACATACAGACTTAACACAGTAACAATAGGACGACAGACATACAGACTTCACACAACAACAATAGGACGACAGACATACAGACTTCACACAACAACAATAGGACGACCAGACATACAGACTTCACACAAACAACAATAAGACGACAGACATACAGGACTTCACACAACAACAATAGGGACGACAGACATACAGACTTCACACAAAACAATAGGACGACAGACATACAGACTTCACACAACAACAATAGGACGACAGACATACAGACTTAACACAGTAACAATAGGACGACAGACATACAGACTTCACACAACAACAATAGGACGACAGACATACAGACTTCACACAACAACAATAGGACGACAGACATACAGACTTCATACAACAACAATAGGACGACAGACATACAGACTTCACACAACAACAATAGGACGACAGACATACAGACTTAACACAGTAACAATAGGACGACAGACATACAGACTTCACACAACAACAATAGGACGACAGACATACAGACTTCACACAACAACAATAGACGACAGAACATACAGACTTCACACAACAACAATAGGACGACAGACATACAGACTTCACACAACAACATAGGACTACAGACATACAGACTTCACACAACACAATAGGACGACAGACATACAGACTTCACACAACAACAATAGGACGACAGACATACAGACTTCACACAACAACATAGGACGACAGACATACAGACTTCACACAACAACAATAGGACGACAGACATACAGACTTCACACAACAACAATAGGACGACAGACATACAGACTTCACACAACAACAATAGGACGACAGACATACAGACTTCACACAACAACAATAGGACGACAGACATACAGACTTCACACAACAACAATAGGACGACAGACATACAGACTTCACACAACAACAATAGGACGACAGACATACAGACTTCACACAGTAACAATAGGACGACAGACATACAGACTTCACACAACAACAATAGGACGACAGACATACAGACTTCACACAACAACAATAGGACGACATGACATACAGACTTCACACAACAACAATAGGGACGACAGACATACAGACTTCACACAACAACAATAGGACGACAGACATACAGACTTCACACAGTAACAATAGGACGACAGACATACAGACTTCACACAACAACAATAGGAAGACAGACATACAGACTTCACACAACAACAATAGGAAGACAGACATACAGACTTCACACAACAACAATAGGAAGACAGACATACAGACTTAACACAGTAATAATAGGAAGACAGACATACAGACTTCACACAGTAATAATAGGAAGACAGACATACAGACTTCACACAACAACAATAGGAAGACAGACATACAGACTTCACACAACAACAATAGGAAGACAGACATACAGACTTCACACAACAACAATAGGACGACAGACATACAGACTTCACACAGTAATAATAGGAAGACAGACATACAGACTTCACACAACAACAATAGGAAGACAGACATACAGACTTCACACAACAACAATAGGACGACAGACATACAGACTTCACACAACAACAATAGGACGACAGACATACAGACTTCACACAACAACAATAGGAAGACAGACATACAGACTTCACACAACAACAATAGGAAGACAGACATACAGACTTCACACAACAACAATAGGACGACAGACATACAGACTTCACACAACAACAATAGGACGACAGACATACAGACTTCACACAACAATAATAGGACGACAGACATACAGACTTCACACAACAACAATAGGACGACAGACATACAGACTTCACACAACAATAATAGGAAGACAGATATACAGACTTAACATAATAACAATAGGACGACAGACATACAGACTTCACACAACAATAATAGGAAGACAGATATACAGACTTAACATAATAACAATAGGAAGACAGACATACAGACTTAACATAATAACAATAGGAAGACAGACATAACACAATAACAATAGGACGACAGTCTTTACAATAAAGTCGCTTAAAAGTCGACAGGGTCGACTTCATTGCACCGGAGTTTATCCCATATGGCTCTGTCTCTTTCCGTAGCGCGGAAAGCGTCGCACAAAGCACGAACTCCTTAGCTCTAGCGACGATCCACTGGAGTCTCCGACAAATTTCACTCGTGAACCGAAGGACCCGGCCGGGAATCGAACCCACAACCTTCGCAGCCCGAGTCAAACGGCTTGACCACTTCACCACAGAGACTCCCAAGGCAGACTTAACACAATAACAATAGGAAGGCAGACATACAGACTTAACACAATAGAATTGGGAAGACATATATACAGACTTAACACAATAGCAATAAGGAAGACAGACTTAACACAATAACAGTTGGAATACAGACTTAACACAATAACAGTTGGAATACAGACTTAACACAATAAAACTAGGAAGACATTTATACAGACTTAACACAATAAGAATAGGAAGACAGACTTAACACAATAACAATAGGAAGGCAGACTTAACACAATAACAATGGGAAGGCAGAATTAACACAATAACAATATGAAGACAGACAAACAGACTTAACACAATAACAGTAGGAAGACAGACTTAACGCAGCAACACTACAATGCCAGATACACAAAACCCAAACAACTGTTTACAGCAAACATGGGAACACAACGCAGTGACACTATAACAATGCGCATTCAGTCTGCGGGTGTAATATCCCACAGACAAGACATCCAGACAGACAGACCAACAAACACAGAGAATGATCCAGTACGTTTTATCATAATGTTAGTGGAGGTGTGGATAATAACTAGCGACCCGCTGGCTGTCTGGGATTAGAGATTGGCTGGGTTCAATCACTCATTCACAGATTTGTGGATTCGTGCAGAGACCACATTCAGACACCAGGCGTTGCTTTTTGATGGGGGACTGCTGGGATAAATCACTTCATTATTTGGTTCTTGGTGTATTTCCCGTTGGTGTGTTATTTATTGTCCTGTGTCCGGCGGTTTCCCGGGTGCTGTTGGTGATAGTAGATACAGACAGTAGATAGTAGATAGTCAGACAGTAGATAGTCCAGCAGTAGATATTCATACAGTAGAGCAGCCAGGCAGAAGATGGTCAAGCAGTAGTCAGACAGTAGATAGACAGTAGATAGTCAAGCAGCTGATAGTCAGACAGCTGAAATCAGACAGTAGACAGTCAGGTACTAGATGGTCAAAGAGTAGTCAGACAGTAGATAGACAGTAGATAGTCAAACAGATGATAGTCAGACAGCTGATATCAGACAGAGGACAGCCATGCAGTAGATGGTCAAACAGTAGTCAGACAGTATATAGACTATAGATGGTCAGACAGCTGATATCAGACAGTGGAGACAGCCATGCAGTAGATGGTCAAACAGTAGTCAGACAGAAGATAGACAGTAGATAGTCAGACAGCTGATATCAGATAGTGTAGACAGCCAAGCAGTACATAGTCAAACAGTAGTCAGACAGTAGATAGACAGCATATAGTCAGACAATAAGTAGTCATGTAGTAGATAGTCAGACAGTAGTCAGACAGTAGTCAGACAGTAGACAGCCAGGCAGAAGATGGGCAAACAGTAGTCAGACAGTAGATAGACAGTAGATAGTCAAGCTGTAGATAGTCAGACAGCTGATATCAAACAGTGGACAGCCAGGCAGTAAATGATCAAACAGTAGATAGTCAGACAGTTCATAGTTAAACAGCTAATATTCAAAAGTAGATAATCAGACAGTTGATAGCTAGTTGATAGTCTGTCAGTAGATAGTCAACTGACAATCAGACAGTAGATAACCAGGCAGGAGTTAGCCAGACAGTAGATAGCCAGAACTAGTGTCAACATCGGCAGGTGAGTAGTTCAGTGGCCTTGACGCTCGCCTTTGGCGTGCAAAGGTATGGTTCGATCCATGGTGTGGACCGGATTTGTACACAATTAGAAAATGATCGTACACTCCCCCATCCCCGATTCCGATGTAGGGGATCGAACGCGTAGCCTTCTCAGAGGAGGGCTAATACGCTACCTGTGTGCTGTTGCACTTACCGTTCTTCCTTCTTCTCCACTTCCTACTTTATCGTCTCCTTCTTCTTCTTTCGCTGCTTCTACTCCCCCTTTTCTTGGTCCTCTTCTTTCTCCTTTCTTCCTTCAGTCCCTTTCTCCCTTCTTCTTCTTCTTCTTCTTCTTCTTCTTCTTCTTCTTCTTCTTCTTCTTCTTCTTCTTCTTCTTCTTCTTCTTCTTCTTCTTCTTCTTCTTCTTCTTCTTCTTCTTCTTCCTCTTCTTCTTTAATTCTTTTCCTCTTCCTCTCACCTCCTCCTTACCTCCATTCCCCTTCCTCTCCCCTTTTATTCCTCTGTGTTTGTGTGTGTGTGTGTGTGTTTGCGCGCGCGCGCGCTTTTGCACTTACTCTTCTTCCTTCTTCTCCGCCTCCTGCTTTATAGTCTCTTTCTCCTTCTTCTTTCGCTGCTCTACTCCCCCTCCTTCTTTGTCCTCTTCTTTATCCTTTCTTCCTTTCTTCTCTCTCTCTCTCTCTCTCTCTCTCTCTCTCTCTCTCTCTCTCTCTCTCTCTCTCTCTCTCTCTCTCTCTTATTTTCTCTTTCTGTATATTTCCTTCTCTCTTCCCCCCTCCCCCACCCCACCTTCATCATCCCATTTCGTCTCCGCCATTTTTTATTTGGTCTTTAATCTTTCTTAATTCTTCCTCCTTCCGTACTTCTTCTTCCTCCTCTTCTTTTTCTGTTGCTGCTGCTCCTTTCCTCCCCTCTAGCTACTGCTTCTGCGTCTGATTCTTGTTCTTCCTTGTTCCGTCATCTTGTCTCTTCTAATTTTACAGAGTGAAGTAGCAATAATATCGTCTGGCGAAGCCTCTGTTTGTTTTCACCAAGGAAGAACACAGCAGCATCTGTAATTCCCTCTTGTGGCTACTCTACTAAACAATATCATTTGCCATGTGTGAGTGTACTTTACTACCGAAAGTTCCCCCGTTGTCTTATTATCATTTTATCCCAACTCTTGTCTCTTCTAAATCTTCTTACTTAACTACCGATTATTGTTACTCAAGTTCACAAAGTTCACACTTCGTTCGTTTCTTGTTTCCTCTATTCCCAGGCTGTAAACATCCATGTTTAACATTAGCAACACAGAAGTTGGAAGGGTAATCTATGATGCCATGTTTCAGATGTCATGTGAAACATGTCTGTTGTTGAGACTGATTACTTGTTATTCCATGTCGCTACGGTTATCGATTTTGGCCTATGTTTTCCCATTTATGTTATGATACTTCTCTGACTTTTAAATTACCGGGCATTCCCTGAACAGGTGCGATGGGGATAACAACAATATCTGTTGCCTAGACTCTTTCTGGTCGATCTCCGTGGCCAAGGGTTTAGGGACGCAATTCGTAATACCGCTTACCCGCTTTCGAAACACAGCTGCGGCGATTTGGCAGCAGACCGCGTTGAGCTGGGTTTTACCGAATTGGTATGGGAGCCGGTCGTTCAGGAAGCAATAGCAAGCTACTGAAAGTATAAACTTGCCAAGATATCAAGCAATAAAAAACTGGTGTTGACAGCGATGTCCTGTAAATGATATAACAACTCTTTCTGTCCCAGGGATTGGATCAACAAATGCCGAAATTAGGGAAATAACCACTACAAAAAATCACCAGGGCATTAAAGATGCCCCGAATCATTAATCTGATCATTGACTGTAACATGATAGGGTCGTCACATTTTCTAGGCCTGAATGCACGTGGAAATATGTGACTAGTGTTTTCTTTTGTTTGCGGAATGACGAATGCAGGGGTCACGTCCCATGGTGCTCATGAAATTATCAGCTCCTTATCGACTATGCTAAGGCTTCTGTTACCAGTGCATTAACTTCAAGAAATCTAGGTTCTCTACTGGCGAACGATGTAATGTGTGGACAGAAATTACGAGATGAAAATTAGCGCTCCACAAGAACTAAGACAAATCAGATATAGGGTGTATTTTTAATAATGACTCTGGGGTGTTTGAAAATATTGCCGTTCCAAGTTTTGTACTCACCCTCTGTGGAGTTCATGCAACATAACAGGTAAATACAAAACTTGTACCAGCAATATTTCTAAAAACCACACGGTCATTAAAAATACACTCTGTATTTATGGACTGGAATAGATATAAGAAAATGAATATTTCTTACCGCAACATGTGGGTGCAAAATTGAGATATTTAACAGATCAGCTGACAAACGCATCCACTTGTGAAAATACACATCACAGAAGAGTAGTGGACAGAAAACAGAATAAGTAGATCTATCCAGCAAGAATTCAGCTTCAAATGAGACAGTTTGTTAAGGGAAACGGGGATGAAGAAAATAACATATTTGGGACTTATATTGTTATTGAGTTGTTTTTAACTCATCTCCCCCCCCCCCCCTCCCACCACTTCTTCTCTGCTACCTCGTTCCTCCTCTATTCATCTCTCTCTCTCTCTCTCTCTCTCTCTCTCTCTCTCTCTCTCTCTCTCTCTCTCATTTCTCTCACTATCACTCTCTCTCTCACTCACTTTCTCTCACTCTCACTTTCTCTTACTCACCCCCCTCCCCCCCCCCCCGCTTCATTCTTAAGTCTAGAATAGATGGTCATGGAGGGAAATAAAATGTGGAGGCGGGAAAAGAATACTGCCATTTGGACAGATTCAAGACATGATAGGCAATGAACAAGTGACAGTGACAGTGACAGAAGCTGGCTTATATCAGAGATACATTCAGAAAGCATCATGCTATGAAAGAGAAGTTCTGCATGAACAGCAACTGGATGATTGAACCCCAAATGGTTTCCACAGTATATGACAACATGGGAAAATACAATCACCAACGCATTGATTTCAAAGAGTGAGAATGTATACAGCTTGTAGAAAACATTCATTCATTCAGCAGCATGTCCTTTGCAGAACCTCGCTTCCATAACAACCTTCCCGAAAACTGCTCGATCACAAGCAAGATGTCCCGCGTCTGATACACCCATCTGGAGATCATCCGCCACATCCTGCGCCCATCTTCTCTTTGGCCTTCCTCTTCCTCTCTTCCCTGGCATAAACCCCTCCATTATTGTTCTCTCCAAACTTTCATGACGTTTCAAGTGACCAAAATATTTCAATTTCCTTTGTTTTATCGTCTTTAATAGCCAACCTTCTTCAATATTCAGTTCTTGAAGTATGGATGCATTTATTCTTTTCTTTACCCAAGATATTCTTAGAACTCGTCTACAACATTTATATTCAAAGGCATTTATGCGCTGTTCAGCTTGCTTAATAAGTGTCCCGGTCTCACAGGCGTATGTTGCAATGGTAAAGATGCATGCTCTTAAAAGTTTAATTGGTGAAGTTCTATCTGTCCCACTCCATAATTTATTTAGTTGCTATAGCCTTTGAAGAGCAATAGATATACGTCGTTTAATTTCTTTCATCGTGTCACCATTGGTGGTAATCAATGACCCAAGATTTCGAAATTTTCCACCACCTCCAATTTTTCCTTATAAACATATATTTCTGTCTCCATAGTAGTTTTATCCGTATGCATTATCTTTTTTCTGCCATGTTAAGAAATAAGTTGTGATTTTCACCATTCTTTTAATGATCGAGTGAAATGGCGAGTCATGACCGCCCACGCTTTCCGGCATGGCACATGATTGATTGATTGATTGATTTGGGTTGGGGTTATTAGGTTTTCTAAGCCATTCTGTGATGTGGATAGCAATACTGTGTCATCAGCATATCGAATCTCTGATATTTCATGACCACCGATATTTAGGGCATCATATAGCTCCCTGGTTATATCATCTCTGACATTTCTCATTATATTTTCGGCATACACATAGGGAGACGGCACACAGCCCTGTCGGATTCCTTGCTTGATGTCAAACCAGTCTGATGTCTCGGCATCTATTCCAACCACTGCTTGTTGGTCTAGATTGAGCATTTTTATGAGTTGTACTATATGTGACGGAAAGCCTATACTTGTCATGATTTCCCAAAGTTTCTGATGCTGTACACAGTCAAATGCCTTTGAATAATCCACAAAACATGAGAATAGGTTTACATTAAATGTTCTGCACTTCTCTATTATTAAACGCATGTTGACTGTATGATCTCTTGTACCTCTTCCTTTTCTAAATCCAGCTTGAACCACGTTAATCTCTTCTTCCATTTTCTTACGAAGTCTTCCCATTATGATGTTTAGTAGAATGTATTTCACTTGCATGACTGATCAGGGAAACAGTTCTTCTATAGCTGGTGCATAATTTCAGGTTACCTTTTCTGGTATTGGAATGAAGATAGTTCTCTTCCAATCTTTTGGCCATATACCATATTTCTTTTATCTTTTTACATAATGCGTGATAGATTTGTATGCTTTATTCTCATCCCGCTTTAGTTAGTTCAACTGGTATCTCATCACATCCTGGTGATTTACCATTCTTCAGATATTTTATTGCCCATGCAATTTCATCAAATGAGGGTTCAGGTTCTGTCTCTGCTGTCATTGGTTCATGTATCTCATTCATATCCTCACAGTCATTCATATCATACATCCCACTGCAGTATTCCTGTCATTCTTTCTAAAATTTATCGAGATTCTGTTAAATAAAACATACTGGATCAAAATATGTATACAACTTGTGGAAAACATGCAGGATCAAAATATAAACAGCTTATAGAAAACATTCACGGAAGTGTTCAGTATTGTAGCCAGATTTTCTAGAATGTTTTGATGAAATGTAAAATGTAAGACCGTGTATAGTGTCTTGGTACTCACGAGTAACAACCAATCATTCACCAACACGTTGTTTGGAACTGAAACATTTAATATAGCTCAATGTTATATTGTACTAGGATATGTCTTGGGAAGTAAAATCGACCGTTGTCATACTGGCTGCATCATTCCTTCCCTCCCTGTCAAATGCTTTTCAAACTAAAGTCGGTTGCTCATATAGTTCCTCCGCTCGTTAACAATGTAGGTCACCTTTGAACTCAAGCGTGCTCTATACATGTGGTACTACTTCTAGTCCATTCAATTGAATTTGCATGTGAATTACAGTTTCCTATTGCCAGTGTCCCTCGCCACCAGGTGAACCTACGCCGACTTCTGAGGTACCTGCAATTTACTTCCCCTAGTCAAGGACACAAAGTCCACCTTTAATTCCACTGACCGATGTAGGGGTTTGAACCCTCTACCTCGGCATCAGCACACTGGAAGTTTTTAAGATCGAGGGCTCTTATCAAATCGACCATGCTGACAGCCTAAATAACGATATAAGGAAAGTGGTGAGTGGCACCTTGCAATCTTGACTGACCAAAGTAATGCGGATTGGAATTTGGCCAAAATTCCATCTCACAATTAAAGTTTCATGTCAGAAAAGGGGCAGGTTGTGTTAACCGAAAGTGTGAATATTCAGAGGCTAGTTAACTGAAAAAAAATGGCGCCAGCTTCATAAACCAGCGCACGGCAGATCGTTTACATTGGCGACACTTCCCAGCGGTGAGAGCCCTAGAAATAAATGATTGATCTGTGCATCCTGGCCCTGCTAGTGCAGTCTGGTCACGCGCTGTGAGTAAATATTTCCTTTGCGCGGTGATTCTCAAGTTTGTTTCACTAAGATCGCTTTCTTCATCTCCTCCTCTACCTCCTCCCCCCTCCACCTCCTTCTCCTGCCTCTTCTTCTTCTTCTTCTTCTTCTTCTTCTTCTTCTTCTTCTTCTTCTTCTTCTTCTTCTTCTTTTCATCTCCTCCTCCTCCTTTCTTCTTCTACCTTGAATCTCACAAAGCTACGAAGGAATAGCTCTGTGGCTGAACTTGTAATGCACGAATGTGTGCCAGTAATGGGTTGGTCACAGTAGGCAACAAACAATGAAGTGTGCACCTAAGTTGATTGTGAAAATAATGAGACACATTTTGTGTGCTCCTTATTATGTGTATACTAAGGCAATGCTAAAGTCTGGGTGGATTAATGTGTGTGGGGCGAAGTACCTTAAGTGACAGCCGATATCTTTGTGTGTTTGTGTGTGTATTTGTGCCTATGTGCGCGTATGTTCTTTGGGTTTGCAACCTTATTGTTAACTGATTCACTGCCGTGGGACAGTATATCGTCTGAATTGAACTACTCTACACTGCCGTGGGATCATCGTCTGAATGTTGACAGTGCGTTATTTGTTTCATTTCCCGGATCTTCTGCATTTGTAGTACCCGGTAAATGAAAATTTACACTGCAAGATCTTTCTGTCGATATTATCGGAAACGAAGTGTGTTGTCTCACACAACTGAAAAGAATTCTTTGTTTAAATGTGGTTAATTTTCTGATGTTAGAAATGGCAACGTCCACTAGTTCTCCACCATCGTCGATTTACAGCAGATTAACCGATATTTTCCATTAGCGAGCATATCGGTATAGCTGTTAGAGCGTTCAGATGACAATGCACCTACGCGGTCTGACGAAGGTTCGATCCCAGCTCTCGGTGTTCGCTATGGAGCGAAAGACTGACCACCTCTTCCTCCGTGTACTCAAGCCTGCAAAGTGATACGGTCCTAATATGTCACATACTCACAGTAGGTTTCTGCTACAGCAATTTTTTTCCTTCTTTCTTTTCTTACCTTCTTCTCAGCCTACTCTACTCATCACGCTAAAGCGTCTCACAAAGCACGAACTCCGTAGCTACAGCGACGAATCCCAGTAATCTCAGAGAAAATTAAACTCGTGAACATAACGGCATAGGCCGGAATCGAACCCACAACCTATAGAGTGCGAGGCAGACGGCGTATCAACTTCGCCACGGAGATTCCTTGTGTTTCGATAAAGAATACGTGAATAAGGGATGTCGTAATGGAATTCAACGTTTTGTGTGGTGTAGTATACCGACTATTAGTAGTGATTTATTGATATATATGTGTACAGTGTTTCCACCAGTCATTCTTCTAAAGAGATGACAAACAGACACAGTGAAACAACAACTTTAATGAGACAACGAACAGAACAGTGAAGTAACATATTTAATCCTATAATGAACAGACACCGTGAAATAACATTGTTAATGCGATGTCACGCCTTGAATGCGCTGAATTCTGTTTCTGTTTTCTCATTCATTATGAAGAGGCCGTTGCTGGATAAGCCGAGTCACATTGCTGCACGGATTAATAATTTACAACCAGGCTTCAGTGTAATCTACATGTAATTTTGTTATGTGTTACTCACACTCCGCGAGCACAACTCTGGGAATATTTTATGTGATGAAAATTAAAACGCTCATCTCCTATGGGTTAAATATGAGTATTTTCGCCTGGGGTGTAGAATGAAACGGGCGTTATGTGACCTTGACCTGTGGTACAGAGAACACATGAGAAAGAGAAACAGCATGCCCGGGGCCATCCCCTGTAGCAGGTTTCATGATTACCAACAGTTACAACGTGAGTACTGTCGTCTGTCTGTCAGTTTCCATCTTATAGTTCAATTGTTTAAATATTTGTTAAAGAAAGTGTGCAGTATGGTCTTCCATCGATTCTGGATCTCCCTGTTTGTCGCATCAGTACGAGCGAACCAACGAACGAACAAACTTTATTTTCAAAGGGTTACAATTTGGACACACAGACCCTGTCTTATATTCGGCCCTACCAACTATTCTTCTTTCGTACATCGATTATGTATTGTGCATGGTACATTTACATAGAAATAAACATTGTCAAATGAATGCTGTGAACATAAGCGATGCATATGACCATGTTATGAGACAGGCAGGCAGGCAGACTGATATACACACACGGAGACACTTATTGTGGGGAGGTTGGAGCTCATATGGACATGCTAACTGGCACAATCTAATTGGTTTATTGTGGGGAGACAGGAGCACATATTGACATGTTAACTGGCACACTTTGGCACGTTTGTTAATAATGTTAATAAAAGAGTTTGATGGCTCAACTTCAGAAGAGTTTGAAATCAAGAGTGGAGTTAAGCAAGGTTGTGTACTATCCCCCACCCTCTTTGGGATATACTTTTCACTTCTACTGAAATATGCCGTTCGTGATCAGGATGACTGTATATACATTCACTCACGCTCAGATGGTGGCCTCTATAATGCTCAGAGATTGAAGGCCAAGACCAAAATTAGCAGGGTACTAATCAGAGAGTTGCTTTTTGCGGATGATGCTGCGATTACGACCCACTCTGAGGAAGAATTACAACATCTACTATCATCATTCTCCAATGCTTGTTCTGAATTTGGTTTAACAATTAACAAAAAGAAGACACAGATTATGTCACAAGGTGCACATGATGTACCATCAATCTTTATTGACGACGCCGAACTGGAGATAGTAGACCATTTTACATATCTAGGATCAGAGGTAAATAGCAAATTATCCCTCGATCAGGAAATCAACATCAGGATTGGCAAGGCAGCAACAACAATGAACATGTTAGCAAAAAGAGTCTGGGAGAACAGGAAGCTTACTGCCAAAACAAAAGTCCTCGTCTACCAAGCCTGTGTCCTTAGTACTCTTCTTTATGGCAGTGAAACCTGGACAACTTACTCACGCCAATAGAAACGTTTAAACAGCTTTCATATGCGGTGTCTGCGAAGAATACTTGGTATTAAGTGGCAAGACAAAATCACAAATACTGAAGTATTGGAAAGATCAGGTTGTGTGACGGTGTATTCCATGCTCAGTCTTCGTAGACTTAGATGGATAGGACACGTTAGGAGGATGGATGATGGTAGAATACCAAAGGACATCTTTTTTGGTGAATTACAGACGGGTAGGAGATCTCATGGTCAGCCTCTACTACGATACAAAGATGTGTGTAAGCGGGACATGATTGATACAGGCATTGATAATGCACATTGGGAGCACGTAGCCGCTGAACGTGATGCATGGAGGGCAACTATCAGAAATGGAATAAAGACAAAGGAGAAAATTATTGCAGATAAAGCACACACAGAGCGTGAGAGACGTAAGATGGTGCAAAATGGTGGAAGTGACCATGCTTTCACATGCACCTACTGTGGGCAAACATTTGCAGCAAGAATTGGCATTACCAGCCACACTCGCCACCGCCATGGATCGTAGTTATTAAGCCTTTTTAAAGCACAATGTACCAAACTATCGTCTGTCAAGACGGAAAGGTGCCAATGTAAAAACTTTGCACACTCTAATTGGTTTATTGTGGGGAGGTTGGAGCTCATATGGACATGCTAACTGGCACAATCTAATTGGTTTATTGTGGGGAGACAGGAGCACATATTGACATGTTAACTGGCACACTCTAATTGCTTTATTGTGGGGCGACTGGAGTACATATTGACATGTTAACTGGCACACTCTAATTGCTTTATTGTGGGGCGACTGGAGTACATATTGACATGTTAACTGGCACACTCTAATTGGTTTATTATTGGTTTATTGGGTTATTATCAGCATCACCAAAAGCAGTAGCATCTCTGTTACCATCTCTATCATCATTATCATTTCATCGTTAGTACAACGGTGTTCATAAATGTGGGTAAATTCAATAGTGTGTTGTAAAGTGCATACAACGTAATAAAACTGTATGTTGTAGTTAATATTATAATTTTAATGTTTGTTAATAATATAATGTTATATTATATTATTAAATATATGAGCAGTTTATAAACACAAATAAACACTATCAATTCCTCATGTTTTTAAAGTCCTGAATCAGTTGTCCTGCTTTGGATTTGTGATCTGATGCCTAAAATATTGTGTAGGCCCGAGGGCAAGCAGGAATAGGTGGCCAATCTTTGCCTCACTTTGACAGGCGACAAGCCCAGATGTCGAACCAGCGTCCCATCCTGCTCATGGTATTACCGGCGCAGTTTACGGTCAACGTCACTAGCGCGCTAACCGATGTCTCATGGATACGCACACATGACTTTTAAATCTAACAGAGTAAATACAGATGGTGAATAGGAGAAGTCTGGCTGAAGCAGGCAGAACAGCGCAGAATTCGGCCCAGCTTCCGCACAACGTCGAATTCGGGGTTGCAATCGTCAATTATCTCAGATATGAATGCCCAGCCACTGACGGTCAAGCTTTCTGGTGTCTACTGTAACTTGACACAAAACATTTATTAAGAGGCGCTAGATAGTTCAATCTGTAGTTACACTTTAACCAGAGGAATGGCATATATTGTCTCAGACAAAACAGTTCTGCAGTTAGACTATCGTAGTTTTAAAAGAAGGGGGGGGGGGGGGGGGGACAGCATATTTAGCTGTTTGTGATTTGCCATTTCAACCGTAGAAGTAGGCGAAAATGATCTGGTCTCTACTTCCGCATACGATATACTTAAGCAGCTGGGGCTAAAAACTAAGCGACTAATGGTACACATCGATGCAATACTGTGACCCGTGGTTCTGCCTTTATTGCGCAGAACTGTCCGACTCTTGGAACCCAAACAATAAGAAGACAAACAATTTACTATCTCATGTAGGTCATCCTGTCATGTTGGAACTGTGTACTGTAACCGTACACATTGCGTGGTGGAAGACACCCCACGAAGATATGGAAAGTGAGATAAAGAAAGGCAACCGGAGTCACACCACCACAGCCCAGCTACGAAGTCACACCACCACAGCCCAGCTACGAAGTCACATCACCACAGCCCAGCTACGATATCACATCACCACAGCCCAGCTACGAAGTCACACCACCACAGCCCAGCTACGAAGTCACATCACCACAGCCCAGCTACGATATCACATCACCACAGCCCAGCTACGATATCACATCACCACAGCCCAGCTACGATGTCACATCACCACAGCCCAGCTACGATGTCACACCACCACAGCCCAGCTACGATGTCACATCACCACAGCCCAGCTACGATGTCACACCACCACAGCCCAGCTACGATGTCACATCACCACAGCCCAGCTACGATACCACATCACCACAGCCCAGCTACGATGTCGCATCACCACAGCCCAGCTACGATGTCACATCACCACAGCCCAGCTACGATGTCACACCACCACAGCCCAGCTACGATGTCACATCACCACAGCCCAGCTACGATGTCACACCACCACAGCCCAGCTACGAAGTCACATCACCAAAGCCCAGCTACGATGTCACATCACTACAGCCCAGCTACGATGTCACATCACCACAGCCCAGCTACGATGTCACATCACCACATCCCAGCTACGATGTCACATCACCACATCCCAGCTACGATGTTACATCACCACAGCCAAGCTACGAAGCCACATCACCACATCCCAGCTACGATGTCACATCACCACAGCCAAGCTACGAAGTCACATCACCACAGCCCAGCTACGATGTCACATCACCACATCCCAGCTACGATGTCACACCACCACATCCCAGCTACGATGTCACATCACCACAGCCAAGCTACGAAGTCACATCACCACAGCCCAGCTACGATGTCACATCACCACAGCCCAGCTACGATGTCACATCACCACATCCCAGCTACGATGTCACATCACCACATCCCAGCTACGATGTTACATCACCACAGCCAAGCTACGAAGTCACATCACCACAGCCCAGCTACGATGTCACATCACCACAGCCCAGCTACGATGTCACACCACCACAGCCCAGCTACGATGTCACATCACCACATCCCAGCTACGATGTCACACCACCACAGCCCAGCTACGATGTCACATCAACACAGCCCAGCTACGATGTCACACCACCACAGTCCAGCTACGATGTCACATCACCACAGCCCAGCTACGATGTCACACCACCACAGTCCAGCTACGATGTCACATCACCACAGCCCAGCTACGATGTCTCACCACCACAGCCCAGCTACGATGTCACATCACCACAGCCCAGCTATGATGTCACATCACCACAGCCCAGCTACGATGTCACATCACCACAGCCCAGCTACGATGTCACATCACCACATCCCAGCTACGATGTCACATCACCACAACCCAGCTACGATGTCACATCACCACATCCCAGCTACGATGTCACATCACCACAGCCAAGCTACGAAGTCACATCACCACATCCCAGCTACGATGTCACATCACCACAGCCAAGCTACGAAGTCACATCACCACAGCCCAGCTACGATGTCACATCACCACAGCCCAGCTACGATGTCACACCACCACAGCCCAGCTACGATGTCACATCACCACAGCCCAGCTACGATGTCACACCACCACAGCCCAGCTACGATGTCACATCACCACAGCCCAGCTACGATGTCACACCACCACAGCCCAGCTACGATGTCACATCACCACAGCCCAGCTACGATGTCACATCACCACAGCCCAGCTACGATGTCACACCACCACAGCCCAGCTACGATGTCACACCACCACAGCCCAGCTACGATGTCACATCACCAAAGCCCAGCTACGATGTCACACAACCACAGCCCAGCTACGATGTCACACCGCCACAGCCCAGCTACGATGTCACATCACCACAGCCCAGCTGCGATGTCACACCACCACAGCGCAGCTACGATACCACATCACCACAGCCCAGCTACGATGTCACATCACCAAAGCCCAGCTACGATGTCACATCACCACAGCCCAGCTACTACAGCAGTCGCTGGTGGTAGGGCGAGAGCAATGGATCGCTTTTTATAGCAGAAAGAAGGGCGGGGGACAGGAAGAACCTAGCTCATGAATCTGTATTGTCAACAACTGCGCACAAGACTAGGCTACGGTACAAGACAAATAAGCAAATTAAATATTCTGAGAAAATGCATCTTTCCTGTGGCAACACATGGCTATGAACCATGGACCACTTTGTTATCACTAAATCTGAACACGGAAGAAAACAGACACACAAGAGCTTCATGTCTGGCAGATTAACACACTTTGGCCATATTAAGGGTCATAATGACTTAAAAAGAACAGTTGTTGAAGGCACTGATCCTGAAAGTAGAGGCGGGGGTTAATTAGCACGAAGAGGAGCATTGCAGGCACCTTGGGCATGAGGGTGCAGAAGGTGGAAGAAATGGCAAGAGACGAGAACATCTCGCTAGCCGTTATGAGAGCCACGTTCTGCAAATACCTGCAACACAATGACGAGGATGTTCTGTCATTATTTTGACGGTGCGTTTCCGAGACCTAAATGGGAAGCAAAGAACAGTAAAACTGTAAACTACCAAGCATGTCGTAAAAGTCGACAATGGAGAGTTGGCATGAGTCTGGCTACCTCATACACTAGAAGATGCCAGTTGCAAAATCAGTCAACCGGTCGTCAATGTGCCTGAAAACGACATGGTGTGAGTTGTCCGATGACCTAAGTTCCGTTGTCAGATGAGCGACAAAAGATAGAAGAGTAAACATACATGCCACCATTGTATCGCATAGCATTTTCATGAGAACCGTGTACAATACCCGGGATCAACGATATAAAGCCGCTCGAAATAACTGTTTATAGCTTGACTATATAAACACAACATCAGCCGACAGTACGTATATTACTGTCAAAGGAGTGATCACCATCGTTTAATGTCGTATTGTGCAACAAATGTTGGCAAGGCTCCAATCCAGTGGCAGAAGCGTATGTTTCACAATGTTCTATAGAATATGACAGTTTTCTTTAACCGTGATGATTTATATCTTCAATAACTTCCAGACAACCCAGAGAGATAGATCATTATCTATCTATCTATCTATCTATCTATCTATCTATCTATCTATCTATCTATCTATCTATCTATCTATCTATCTATCTATCTATCTATCTATCTATCTATCCATATATCCAACCATCCATCCATCCATCCATGCATCCATCCGCCTGCCTGCCTGCCTGTCTGTCTGTCTGTCTGTCTGTCTGTTTCCGTCCGTCCGTCCGTTCGTCCGTCCCTCCGCCCACCCGGCCATCTGTCTGTCTGTCTGTCTGTTTCCGTCCGTCTGTTCGTCCGTCCGTACGTCTCTCCGCCCGCCCGCCCGGCCGTCTGTCTGTCTGTCTGTCTGTCTGTCCGTCCGTCCGTCCCCGTCCGTCCGTCCGCCCGGCCGGCTGGCTGGCTGGCTGGCTGGCTGGCTGTCAACCTACCTACCTATCTATATAAATGAAATAACGTATGATTTGAAAGAGAGAAGAATGGCAGAATGTCAGACGGGCCTCCGTGCACAATTCTTAACTCTTTGAAAATAAAGTGTGTTCGTTCGTTCTGAATGCTTTTCTGTCAATCTGTCTGTCCGCCTTCGGTTAATGTATCAATGTGTATTTGCGTGTCGCCAGTCTGTATGTCTGTTTATCTGTTCGCCGTTCAGTTTACCTGTCCGTCCACCCGTCTTTCTCTTTATAGAGATATCTCACAAACATGCTCTCTCTCTCTCTCTCTCTCTCTCTCCTCTCTCTCTCTCTCTCTCTCTCTCTCTCTCTCTCTCTCTCTCTCTCTCTCTCTCAAACGCTCTGTAATCTCTCACCTCCGCCCTCCCATTCTAGCTTAACGACTCTCTAGCCTATTACTGGCTTTGTATTAGCATATACGCTCCATTGATAAGCGAAATAGATCCTGTTTTCTTTTCATTTCCCGAGCCATTGTCCCGCGTTCACAACTATCGCCGAGGTTCACAACAAAAGCCGATAAGAATATGTCAGAGAAGATAAGAGGAATAAAAAAACTACATAAGAATAAATTAGGTGACATTTACAAGAAGCACTTATTCTGTTTCATAATGGAAGGTACGGAAAGCACAAATTTATGCGCGCGCGCGCGCGCACACACACACACACACACACACACACACACACACACACACACACACACACGGAGAAAAGAATTAGCGATAGAAATTAATACGGGGGAGTCAATAAGTAAGTCACAAATGGCTGTAGAAAAATAACTAAATATGATAACAATTTGAAACCGGTTTATTTTTATACATACATTATCACTTTATCCCTCAACATAATTTCCACCAATATTGATGCACTTATCCCATCGTTTTATCGGTCCTCCCAAACCGGCCGCATAGAACTGCGTGCTCTGTTTTCTAAACCACGTTTTCACTTTACATTCAACTTCGGGTCATTCGCTAAATGTCTCCCGCCAAGGTGGGTTTTTAGTGGACCAAAAAGGTGGAAATCGCTAGTGGCTAAGTCGGGGCTGTAAGGTGGATGTTCCAGAACTTCCCACCTTAGTTGGTTAATTTTCTTCTGAGTTAAATGAGCCGCATGTGGTCTGGCATTGTCATGAAAAAGCAACAGTCTTCCAGTCAGCAGTCCTGGAAATGTCAATCGATCATGCATTATGCTGTATGCTGAATTATGTGAGCACCCTATTGCAGATGCTTCAGAGTCTATCGTTACTCGCCTGTCACCTCTAATCATCTCCTCCAACCTCTGCACGGATAATTCTTTTGCAATCTCAACAGGACAATTTTAGAGCGTCCTTGAGAAAAATTTTCTACCCAGCTATGCATCGCTTTACAGGACAAACATTTGTCATCATAAACAGGAAGCATTTCCTTATGAATGTCCTTTGCAAATAGCTCTTTTGCCAAAAATAAAGCACAACAGCACGTTTCTCGTTGGTTGTACACTCCGTAAATACAGTCGCCATTTTGTCTATGCGCTGCGCATGCGCATTAGCATGAGACACCTAGCGCCACCTGACGAACGTGAATATAAAGTTCGATGTTGCTGTCACCTAATGACACCTGTAGAAAACACCAACCACATTTATCTGCCATCCCACAGAACTGTTTGACTTGCTTATTGACTCGCCCTCGTAATATGCAAAGATGTTACAACAAAGAACAAGACAGCGATAGAACCGCTTCCAAGTGGTAAGCAGTTTGGGCTTTTGAACAGGAAAATGCCATTTTTGCACCGAGAGACAGATTAGTGAAAATACTGTAGAATATAACAATGAACTAAGTGTGGTGTTCACTGTTCACAGATGAAGCAAAAGTTTTTGACCGAGTAAATAGAAATAGCCGGTCTCCCTGGCCTAGGTGTTTAACGTCTTTCTCCGTAATCCCGTATACTCTCGTGAGTAACGTGACGTGCGCGAGAATAGATAGCGGTTCTCACCGCGTCGGTAACTCACGGGGTATATGAGCCGGTCGCTCAGAAAGCAATGGCAAACTACTGAGCGTAATCTTGCCAAGAAATCAACAATCAGTTGAAAGATGCTGGTGTTGACAGCGATGTCCTGTAAAGGATATGCCAACAAAAAAAAAAAAATAGAAATAACCTGTAGATAGCAGCTCTGAGAGAAGGCTGTATTTGGACAGTAGTTGGACAGGTGTTGGACAACATTAGGACTATATATCAAAACAGTGAATGTGCTGTGACAAACTAGTGGCAAGTAAAAAGTGTAAAGTGTTTTATCACGGCTGGTGTTCATCATCTGTGGTGTTCATCACCGCTGGTGTTCATCGTCTGTGGTGTTCATCACCTCTAGTGTTCATCTCACAACCGCTGGTGTTCATCACCGCTGGTGTTCATCACCGCTGGTGTTCATCACCGCTGGTGTTCATCGTCTGTGGTGTTCATCACCTCTAGTGTTCATCTCACAACCGCTGGTGTTCATCACCGCTGGTGTTCATCACCGCTGGTGTTCATCATCTGTGGTGTTCATCATCTGTGGTGTTCATCACCGCTGGTGTTCATCATCTGTGGTGTTCATCACCGCTGGTGTTCATCATCTGTGGTGTTCATCATCTGTGGTGTTCATCATCTGTGGTGTTCATCATCTGTGGTGTTCATCACCGCTGGTGTTCATCGTCTGTGGTGTTCATCACCTCTAGTGTTCATCTCACAACCGCTGGTGTTCATCACCGCTGGTGTTCATCACCGCTGGTGTTCATCATCTGTGGTGTTCATCATCTGTGGTGTTCATCACCGCTGGTGTTCATCATCTGTGGTGTTCATCATCTGTGGTGTTCATCACCGCTGGTGTTCATCACCGCTGGTGGTCATCATCTGTGGTGTTCATCACCGCTAGTGTTCATCACCGCTGGTGTTCATCATCTGTGGTGTTCCTCACCGCTGGTGTTCATCACCGCTGGTGTTCATCATCTGTGGTGTTCATCACCGCTGGTGTTCATCATGTGTGGTGTTCATCACCACTGGTGTTCATCATGTGTGGTGTTCATCACCGCTGGTGTTCATCATGTGTGGTGTTCATCACCGCTGGTGTTCATCATGTGTGGTGTTCATCACCACTGGTGTTCATCATCTGTGGTGTTCATCACCACTGGTGTTCATCATGTGTGGTGTTCATCACCACTGGTGTTCATCATGTGTGGTGTTCATCACCACTGGTGTTCATCATGTGTGGTGTTCATCACCGCTGGTGTTCATCATGTGTGGTGTTCATCACCACTGGTGTTCATCATGTGTGGTGTTCATCACCACTGGTGTTCATCATGTGTGGTGTTCATCACCGCTGGTGTTCATCATGTGTGGTGTTCATCACCGCTGGTGTTCATCATGTGTGGTGTTCATCACCACTGGTGTTCATCATGTGTGGTGTTCATCACCACTGGTGTTCATCATGTGTGGTGTTCATCACCGCTGGTGTTCATCATGTGTGGTGTTCATCACCACTGGTGTTCATCATGTGTGGTGTTCATCACCACTGGTGTTCATCATGTGTGGTGTTCATCACCACTGGTGTTCATCATCTGTGGTGTTCATCACCGCTGGTGTTCATCATGTGTGGTGTTCATCACCACTGGTGTTCATCATCTGTGGTGTTCATCACCACTGGTGTTCATCATGTGTGGTGTTCATCACCACTGGTGTTCATCATGTGTGGTGTTCATCACCACTGGTGTTCATCATGTGTGGTGTTCATCACCGCTGGTGTTCATCATGTGTGGTGTTCATCACCGCTGGTGTTCATCATGTGTGGTGTTCATCACCGCTGGTGTTCATCATGTGTGGTGTTCATCACCGCTGGTGTTCATCATGTGTGGTGTTCATCACCGCTGGTGTTCATCATCTGTGGCGTTCATCACCTGTGGCGTTCATCACCGCTGTTGTTCATCACCGCTGGTGTTCATCACCGCTGGTGTTCATCTCATAACCGCTGGTGTTCATCACAGCTGGTGTTCATCACCGCTGTTGTTCATCACCACCGCTGTTGTTCATCACCGCTGTTGTTCATCACCACCGCTGTTGTTAATCACCGCTGGTGTTCCATCTCACAACCGCTGGTGTTCATCACCTCTGTTGTTCACCACCGCTGGTGTTCATCATCTATATGGATACTCTTATTGAAGAATCAAATCCACATCAAGAGAGTGTAAATGAGTTGATTGTTTTTGTGTTTTTTTTTGCAGACGATCAGAGTTTATTATAAAAGACACTGCGGATCTCATCATCATCATCTCATCTTACTTCACTTGTACCTCGCGGTGTCGAAGTGAAGCATAAACTACAGGAGCGTGGCCGCTTATGGGCTTCATATATAGAAATTCCGGAAAATTAACATTTATGGTAATTCGACGAACATCATTCATTCATTCAGTAGCAAGTCCTTTGCAGAACCTCGCTCGCATAACAATCTTCTGGAAAACCTCTCGATCATAAGCAAGATGCCCCGCGTCCGATACACCCATCGGTGCGATATAATGCACATATAAGTGGGGAAACATTAAAAACAATCTAGGGAATGCAAGTTTCAGGAAGAGTGTTTACAGAGAATGGAAGATTGGAGAGAGAAACAGAAACGAGAATACAGAATGCAAACATCAGCTATCAAATAGCACCTATTCTAAAACAAACGGAAATAAATTCGTGGCGTGTATCATCATTACACAAGAATGTAGTCACTTGCATAGCAAACAGGACTGCAAGAGCTGTGGGAGGGGGGAGGAGGGAGAGGGGGCGGGAAAAAAAAAGGGGGGGGGGGGGGTTGAATTGAAGACCGGACTAAAAAACAACACCACATGAGATCCTCCTCGTGGAACGTCAATCAACCTTCGCTCACATTGTCAAAGAACACTTCGAACCCAAAATAGGCTTTACCAGCAGTCTTAGAAATCACGGCTCCAAACTTTCAACCCCACTGGATGAAAATGAATGGTCATCATCATTCTTGATGGACAAACAACATTCTAAACAATCCAAATATCAACGTGCAAATACAAAAGAAGCTGGCAGAAGCTTTAGTAGTGCCAGACATGGAATGTCCTAGAAATACACAGGAGTACGGAGCACAGGTTCACAATTCCGGAATCAGCCGCCTGTGATTTGGGACTAGAAGGCTTTATAGTAATTTTCAAACTGGTATGAGCTTTGGAAGTTTAGAAAACAAACACAAATGTACAATTGTCTAGAAAATCATAAACAGCCAATACACGCTGAGGCTGACAGGGACGTTCTGTAAAAGACATGAAAAAAACTTTTAAAAGTGCTTATCTAGTTATGTTAAGTTCATCATCATCATCATCATCATGTGCCATGCCGATAAGCGTCGGCGGTCATGTTTCACCATCTCACTCGATCACCAGAGTCGTGGATCAGCTCTGCGTTCTTGTCTCGACCATACCAAGCGGCCAAGCCATCGAGGTATTTACTTATCTGCCTTCCCCTTGTTCTTTCCCCATCAATCTTGCCAGTTGTCATCAAGTTCTCCAGTTTATTTCTTCTCTTAACGTGTCCACAACATTGTGACTGTCTACGTCTAAGTTATCTAATCAGTTTACGGTTTGTATTTGTTTCTTGTAAGACTTGGTCATTGCCTTTTATGTCTGTCCGTGGTATTCTTGTTATGTCTAACAAAGTTACTGTACATTGAACATTTCAATGTGTGCTCAGTCCTCCGACACATTTGCCATTCCAAACTATTTTTACTCACTGTTCCCTTGAGAAGTTTGCTTATCTACTCGTAATTATACTTATTGCTACTAATATATCTAACTAGCTATATAACTACCTGCCTGTCTTCCTACCTTGCCACTAGTATGTATGTTTATCTGTCTTTTGGTCGGCCTGTCCTTCGTGATACAAAATGGATAGTGTATTCCATTAAACCATTCACCCATCCATAAATCCGCGCATCCATCCATCCACCCATCCATACATCCACCCATCCACCCACCCATCCATCCATCCATGCCCCATTGATCCAAGATTACTGAAACATTATCATCTACCTGTCAATTTATCTGCGCGTCAGTCCGTGATCCCATTAAGCCATCCATTCATCCATCCATCCATCCATCAGACCATCCGTCCAATCATTCATCCATCCATCCATCCATCTATTCACCCATCCATCTATTCACCCATCCACCCATCCATCCATCAATTTACCCACCCATCAATCCATCCATCCATCAATCAATCCACCCATCCATCAATCCATCCATCAATCAATCCACCCATCCATCAATCCATCCATTCATGCATCCATCCACTCGTCTATTCATCAATCCACCCATACACCCATCCATCTACCCAAAAATCCATCCACCCATCCATCCATCCTTCCATCCATCCATCCATCAATCCATCCATTTTTCCAAGTTTACTAACACATTATCATCTACCTTTCACGTTATATGTGCATCATTGCGTGATCCCATGAACCCATCCATCTATGCATGCATCCATCCATCCACCCATATATCCATCCATCCACCCATATATCCATCCATCCACCCAAGATTCATCATCAAGTGCCGTGCCGGCTGGCGTAGGCGTTCATGGCTCTCCACAGATCTCGGTCTTTGGTGTTCTGGATCAACTCTACTGATGATATTCCTCCATGCCACCGTCTCAATCCGTCCAGCATCATTCCTCTTGGTCTACCTCTGCCTCTCTTCCCATCGATCTTTACAGTTGTCAAGATGTTCTCCAATGTCTCTCTTCTCATCACATGACAAAAGAAAGCTGTTTGTCTCTTTCTTATTGTTGTATATAGTATTCTGGTTTCATTAGCCTCTTTCAGGCAATCGGTGTTAGTTACTCTGGCAGATCAAGGAATTCGCAACATTCATCTTAAAAAACCACATCTCTGTTGCTTCTAAGTTCTTCCTAATTTGTTCATTTACATTCCAAGATTCGCTGCCATACAGCAAAACTGGTTCTATACAGGATTTTAGCACTCTCTTTCTTACATTCATCGTTAGCGACTTATTGCATAAGATACTCTTCATTTTCTGAAATGCGGCTTTTGCCTGCCCTATTCTGCTCTTAATCTCTGTTGTACATCTTCCATCTGATGTTATAAGTGCCCCTAGGTATTTAAAATTATCCACTTGGTTGAGAATTTCCCCTTCTATTTCTATGTCACATTTTGGTGTCCCCATTTTCTTTAATATCACCATTGTTACTGTTTTCTTGATATTCAAAAAGAGTCCTTTCTGTGCACTCTCTGATACTACAATGTCCAATAATTGTTGTAGGTCTGTTGCATTATCCGCCACCAATACTGTGTCATCTGCATAGCGTATATTGTTTATATTATATCCTCCGATGAGTATTCCTGGCTTCTCTTTGATCTCTCTCATTATTACTTCGCTATATAGGGAGAAGAGATCGGGTGACAAGACACACCCCTGTCGTACTCCTAGCTTTATCTATTCGTAACTACCCTCTTTATTTCCCATATTAATTGCTGCTACTTGGTTCCAGTATATATTCTTTATTATTCTTAAATCTTTCCCATCAATGTTGATATCTTCCAACATTTTAATCAGCTCATCATGTTTTACTTTATCAAATGCCTTAGTATAATCTATGAAGCATAAATATATGTCTCTCTGTTTCTCAATTGACCTTTCTATTAGTGTTCGTAATATATATATATAGCATTGTTTGTACCCTTTCCTTTCATAAAACCATATTGTTCTTCACTCATTTCCATTTTTATTTTCTTTCTTGTTCTTCTCATTATAATTCTGTCGTTAATATATCTACCCCAAATTCTCCCAGTACTTCTAATTCTTCTATTGTGATTTCATCTGGCCCAGCTGTTTTTCCTTTCTTCATATGTTTCATAGCGTCAACGACTTCTTCTTTTAGAATAGGTGGACCTTCTAAGTTACTTTCTTCTGTTAATTCTTCCCTTTCTCCATTATATAATTCTCTTATATACTCATTCCACCTCTTCATTATAGCACCTTCCTCCAATAATATCTTTCCTGTCTTTGATTTCAAACACCCTATATTTATTCTTATTTTTCTTTCTATGAGCTCACTGATTTGTCTGTGCATACTGTTTTGATCTTTAATGGAATTTAATTCAATTTTTTTGCATAGCTAGTTTAACCAACTTTCTTTTGCCTTCACACATTTATCTCTTATTTCTTTATTTATCTTAGCATACTCTTGTTTGTCATTTTTATTCTGTTCCCTTTTGTCTATCAGCATTAAGATGTCTTCATTCATCAATTTCTTCTTAGCTTTTTGGCTTCTCTCCGGTAATATTTCTTTTCTAGTTTGATGAATGGAGTCCCTTAATATTTCCCATTGTTCATTTATAGTCTGTAATTTAGCTATTGCATTGTACCTATTTTTCACAGTCACTATGTATTGTTCTTGAATTTCTTTATCTACTTTCAGAACCTCTTTATTAAGTCTCAGGTTCTTAACCATTTTCACCCCTCTCTGTAGTCTTACTTTTATTTGTCCACATAATGGTACATGATCACTATTACCGTCAGCACCTGGCATTGTCTTTACATTAATTAATGCATTTCTAAATCTTTTATTAATAAGTATGTAGTAAATTTAGTTGCGTATTTCATAAAGGGCTTTTCCATGTGTATAGTCGTCTTTTTTGGTTTTTAAACCATATGTTTCCAATTATCATATCATTAATATTTGCCCATTCTATTAGTTTCTCTCCTCGTTCATTTCTTGTACCTAAACCGTAATTACCCACTATATCCTCTATTTCCCCCTTTCTTACTTTTGCATTAAAATCTCCCAGTATTATTTTTATTTCTTGTGATTCAGTTTGAGCTATTGCCATTTCTATTTCATCGTAAAAGTGTTGTATTTCTTCATCACTACTGCTTGTTGTTGGTGCATATACTTGTATAATATTTATATCTATTGGTTTGCCTTTGATTCTGACCATTATAACTCTATCTGAAATACACCAGTATCCATTCATAGATGTGGCTGTTTTATCATCAAATATTATTCCTACACCTTTGTCCGGAATAAATTATTGTGTTTTTGTCGGTTATAATTTTGCCAGATCCCTTCCATCTCATCTCACTTATGCCTAGTATATTCATTTTCATGTTTTCAATTTCTCTTAGAACATTGTTTAACTTTCCTAGCTCATTTAATGTTCTAACATTCCATGTTCCTACAATATCTACCTTTCACTGTATCTGTCCGTCATTACGTGATCCCATTAAGACATCCTTTCACCCCGGCTTCCTTCTATCTGTCTCTAACTGTGCTCCCCTAAGCTTGCCCTCCCCTCCCAACCTTCTAATTCCCCTAGAATTTTCCTAACCCACTACTCTATCCGTACTTCCCGTTCCGCCTACAATCTTCTTGTTTATCAAGTCCCGGTAAAATTGTTTGTCCCGCATCTTCCCTTTCGAGGCCGCTATTGACAGATGAACGTCTAACGTCGCCTGACGTCTGGGACCATTCTCATCACGTTTACAAGTAAATTGGGAATATTCTTGCAGCGTTTCGCTTTTATTTCAGGCAGCGCTATTTCTGTGTGCCCTTTTCAACTGTCAGCATGGTTATAAATGTATATAATAGGGCTATCTATGCTGGTGAGAAGGATAGGCCCCAGAGGTTTTCAAAGATTCAGGAATTATAATTGGTACAAGAACAAGGGGATCGAGTGACTGTAACAACTATAGGGGTATCTCACTTCTGTGTATCGTTGGGAAAATATTTGCCAGAATTGTTCTGTGCAGACTTCAAGTTCTGGAAGATCAAGCAAGTCTACCCCGAATAACAGTGTGGCTTTCGACGGAACCGGTCTACTATTGCTATTATATTCTCATTGCCAGAAATGCAAGAAAAATGCCGTCAAGAGAATTAGCCACTGTTTATTGTTTTCATCGGTCTCACAAAGGCCTTTGATTTTGCAAGTCGTGACGGTCTGCTCAAGGCGCTAAAGAAGATCAGCTGTCCGCCAACTCTACCGCCCCATTGTGGAATCATTCCACAGAATTTGAAATCAAGAGTGGTAGTAAGGAAGGTTGCGTATTTTCCCTCCACCATCTTTGGACTATATGTTTCACTTCTGTTGAAATATGCTTTTCGTGATCAGGATGGTGGTATAAATGTTAATTCACGCTCAGAGGGCGGCATCTTCAATGCTCAGAGATTGAAGACCAAGACCAAAATTAGGAGAATACTGATCAGAAAGTTGCTTTTTGCAGATGAGCTACAAATATGACCCACTATGAGGAAGAATAGCAACGTCTGCTATCTGCATTCTCCGATGCTTGTTCTGAAGTTGGTTTAACAATTAGCAAAAAGAAATCACAGATTATGACACAAGGTGCAAATAGAGTGCTACCAATCTTTATTGACGGCACAGAGCTGGAGATAGTTGACCATCTCACATATATAGGATCTGAGGTCAACAATAAAGTATCCCTAGGTCAGGAAACCAACACCAAGGTTGGTAAGGCAGTGACGACAATAAACAGGTTAACCAACAGAGTCATGGAGAACAGGAAGCTTACTGCCAAAACAATAGTCCTCGTCTACCAAGCCTGTGTTCTTAGTACTCTTCTTTATGGCAGTGAAGCCTGGTCAACTTACTCACGCAAAGAGAAACATTTAAACAGCTTTCATATGCGGTGTCTGCGAAGAATTCTTGGCATTAAGTGGCAAGACAAAATCACAAATACTGAAGTATTGGAAAGATCAGGTTGTGTGACGGTGTATTCCATGCTCTGTCTTTGTAAACTTAGATGGAAAAGACACATTAGGAGGATGGACGATGGTATAACACCAAAGGACATCTATTTTAGGGAATTACAGGTGGGTAAATCATCTCAGGGTCAGTCTCTACTATGGTATATAGATGTGTGTAAGCGGGACATGATTAATACAGGCATTGAGACTGCGCCTTGGGAGCAAGTCGTCACTGATCATATTGCATGGAGGGACTCCCGTGTGTTGCCGGGGCTCATAAGCGAAGCAAAGAATAGCAACACTGTAGCCTACCACGCATGTCGTAAGAGGCGACTAAGGAGGCTTGATGGTTCGGTCGCCCTGCTACTGAGTGAGTGCGTGGCGCGACACTGTGAGCTGTGAGTTTCGTTTGGAATGCTTTTGAATCTGCCCAAGTTTTTATTTTTGGAACGTGACTACATGTTCGAAGCGATGGCTGGTGGCTATGTCCCAGAGTTGACCAGTTTTTGCCTTATGCAGAAATGCGTGGCTGCTGGGCTTCTGGTTGACTGCCACTGCCGTCGGTGATGAACTGTATTCGTGGACTGTGTGGGTGAACATCTAGGAAACATCCAGACAGGAAAATGACTGCCGATTCCATCAGAGATGAATTGGGTGTTTCGTGGGGGGACTGGTGTGTTGACATTCTGGCGGCGGCATTATGCACAGTGTATCTGTGCGGGCTGTTGTTTGTCTAGACTTATGTCTTTTCCATTTTTCACATTGGGCAGTGGGGAGCGTTTTGTGTGATATTCACTGGCACAGGAACGGAGCATAATGGGGACGACCCGTTGCTGTGAAGTTTGAACTGCGACTAACTAACTAACTAACTAATTGCATGGAGGGAAACGATATTGTGGGCGAACATTTAACGAGTAAATTGGCCTGATCAGTCATATTCACTACCGCCATGAGTCGTAGGTAATATGCCTATTTTGAAAGCCGAATGTAACAAACTGTCGTCTGTCAACTTGGCAAGGTGTCGGTGAGCACACAACACGCGCACGCACGCGACTGTCTGTATATGAGCTACGGGACAGGAAAAGAAGGCAAAGGAAAGTACTCTTTTAACGCCTTAAGGAGCAATGGGTATATGGTGGTAAACCCATATTTGTATAGAGCAGTCGACACCCCTTGGCTGATGTAGTCAACATCTGTGTTAGGTTGAATCCACGTCGGAGTCCAGGGACTATTTTAATCGTCTGAGGCGAAGCGAATTCGAACTCATGATTACTAGGCCAGCATGTGAGCGTCCTGCAACAAGCGACGAGTCTAAGCGTTGAATCTGTATCCTCCCGTGCTCATGCATTACTACCGCAGTTCGCTAAGAACCTCGCTGTCGCGCCTGCCCGTTCTAATTATATATCTTGAAGACATATAATTAACTGCCCATGTTATACTTTCATAAAAGCACCTTGTAGTCTATACAACAGCAGCTGAAAAATGCTTGTGTTGACTACAACGTCCTGTAAGGGATATGCAATTTAAAAAATAAGTCTATACAACAAACTTAACTATGTTATTTAAACCATGTGTCTTCATGTTTGTTAAGGCACATTATGAGAAGACAAAACTAGAACATGATTTAACAACTGGAACGATTTTGTAGAAAGAAATATTGAACAATATTGTATCATGCCATATGGCTCAGTCTCTTTCCGCAGAAAACGGAAAGCGCCGCATTAAGCACGAACTCCTTAGCTCCAGCGATGACAATCAGGAGTCTCCGCAAAAATGCACTCAAAAATGCACTCGTGAACCGAAGTACGCGGCCCGCAGTAGAACCCACAACCTTCAGAGCCCGAGTCGGACGACTTGACCACTTCACCACGGATAATCCCTTCTTCCATTCCATTTTATTTTGAGTTCCTTGTTATATGATCGTGAGGAGTTTATTTGTATAGCTCATTAAGCTAATAGTTATGTACTCTTCACATTCAGTAGCCTTTAATTACCTCGTCTAGTGTGATAAAAATGGATGTTAAGTATGTCAGAAATGACATTAAAGAAATGCATTTGAAGTTGCAAGTGTGCTCGTATATATAAAGGTACATAGGTGAGTTGATGTAGGTCAAGAACCGACATCACTGCACTCGGGGCACACCCATGAGCTTTCGATCTTCATCTTCAACAGCCAGCAAAGAGTTCGAATACTAATAGTGCCCGCTGCAATCTGAGTATACTTCCGCTTTGCTTTACCTCTGAATAAAGGGACATAATCAAATGTTAAATGAAACATTACAATTCCCTTAGGTTACTTCCCCTGACTGTTTGAATTTACTTTCATGGAGTGTATTACAGCCAAAGATTAATTCATTTATTCACTTCACATGAAATATAACCCCTCAGTATGCACATAACGAGATGCAGTAGGATATGCCAGACAACAAATCCTGCAACCTATTATGTGTAGCTTCGTGATCACATTCACAAAAGGAATACGTTGTTTGAATATACTTCTGTTAACAAAATATATGCGAATGAATAGAAACCGCTGTATTGTAGTGGCCAGGCACTCGCCTACCCGCCTCACTGGTCCTGGGTTCAAATCCACAAGCGGTGGATTATTTTTTTGTTTTCAATTGACCCATGCGTTCAGGTCGACCCAGCCTAAGATACTGAGTATGGCATTAATCTAATGACTTTAAGCGTATATTTAAACATGATCCGGTTTTGCTTTTGTTTTCAAATATCTGTATTGCTTCTGTCTACCTAATTGGGTTTTTTCCCCACCCTGACTTGTTGTTATTAAGACGTTATCGCCAGCTTAATTTAAATTGTTTATATTATAACCAGACTAAAACGTCCTCATTCCCTACACGGGTAGGGCTGGACTTCAAGTGTCGACTTTACGTTTATAAAGCAATGACAAAATACTGAATTATAATACCTGATAAATCAACCCAGTGTTGAGGTCGATCGCAACGTCCTGCAAATGACATGCAACAATTTTGTGTTACCACCATCTACAGAGATCCCTGGCTGATTGTCTATAGATGTCACTATGTGGCCACTGTATGACGAAGACACATACCTTTGCTAAAATTAAATGCTGCGTGTCCTTAGCAGGACGGTGTGTATGCAACTCGAGGTTGATACGTTAGATAGTTTCACGTTCAGTGGATTTGCCATTAATTTCCGAACCAGATTTCAACATTTAAGTCTAATCTGACCAGTACGTGAAATAAACCCACTACCCCACCATCACCATCGCCGGCTCCGTGGGGAAGAATTTACGGAATCAGTTCGCTAATCCCTGCATTCTGCAGTTCGAAACACAGCTGCAGGCGACTTGGCAGCAGACAGCCTAGCGAGTTATTTCTTTAAAAATGAAGATGGTATGAGTTCCGGTCGTTCAGAAAGCAATGGCAAACTACTTAACATAAACTTGCCTAGAAATCACGAACAGCCAAAGAATGCCGGGGTTCACTTGCAACGTCCTGTAAAGGATATGCAACTAAATGTTTAACCCCGCCATCAGAGCGCTGCAAGTTTCAGCATCCAGCGTCTAAACCTTTCGGCCACGCTTTATGCTTTTATTAACGTAGTTAAAGCGTCAACGACCTTTTACAAGTTTAGTGGCTTACTTGGTATATGGTACTTGCCTCATATTGTTATAGACCAACTAACACAGGTTGGGTCATTTGGTTAATATAGGTGTATATTTTAATGACTGTGCAGTGTTTGAAAATATTGCCGGTCCAAGTTTTGTATTCACCCTCTGTAAAGTTCATGCAATATAATAGGTAAATACAAAACTTGGACCGGCAATATTTTCAAACACTGCACAGTCATTAAAAATACACCCTGTATCACGTCGGTTGCTTTTACTTCCCACCCATCTTATGCTGGGTTGGCCTGGAAGCCCAGGTACATTTGTAAACATCGGCCCCGTTGGGGATTTGACAACATGACCACCAGACCGTCAGGCTAGCATGCTAGTCATTGCTATACCGCAGTCCCATCTACCCTTGCGGTGACACATAATGTCTTCAGTATCGTGATGTTGTTGTCTGCAGTGAAGGTCTCCAGATGCCCAGCTTTCAGATGTTTAAGGGTGTCTGGTGAATCCACGTCTTCTTGAAAGCACTTCTTGAAACCACTTTTTCTTGAATCCATTTCTTAAATTAACTTCTTGAATCTATTTCTTCTTGAAGGCACTTCTTGAATCAACTTCTCCTTGAATCCACTTCTTCTTGAATCCACTTCTTCTTGGACCGACTTCTTGAGTGCACATTTTTATGCGTTCATTATTTCTTGAATTCATTTATTGAATTTACTTCTTGAATACACTTATTGAATCCACTTCTTCTTGAATGCACTTCTTGAATCAACTTCTCCTTGAATCCACTTTTTCTTGAATCCACTTCTTCTTGGACCGACTTCTTGAGTGCACATTTTTATGCGTTCATTATTTCTTGAATTCATTTATTGAATTTACTTCTTGAATACACTTATTGAATCCACTTCTTCTTGAATCCACTTCTTGAATCAACTTCTCCTTGAATCCACTTCTTCTTGGACTGACTTCTTGAGTGCACATTTTGATGCGTTCATTATTTCTTGAATTCGTTTATTGAATTCACTTCTTGAATACACTTATTGAATCCACTTCTTCTTGAATCCACTTCTTCTTGAATCTACTTCCTCTTGAATCCATTTCTTGAATCCACTTCTTTAATCCATTTCTTGAATCCATTTCTTGAACCCACTTCTTGAATTCACTTCTTGAATCCACTTCTTCTTGAATCCACTTCTTCAATCCACTTTTTTTTTAAACTCCATGTCTTGAATTCACTTCTTCTTGATTCCACTTCTTGAATCCACTATTTCTGCCTCCTTGTGACGTGTCAACCTTATTTCCATTTTATAACAAATTTGAAATATGAAATACGAATTTAACAATCACCATCGTTGCACTCCGGACACTCTTGGACATTCTCAAGTAGCCAGTGAAGAGCCCCAATCCAAATAGTTCCATTGGCAGTCTAAATGATAACAAACATAACCAGTTAGTTCAACAGACGTGTATGAATCTAACAGGACGTATTCTCATCCTCAGGTGATATAGAAGACTCCGGTGAGCCTGCAGACATGTACATCCAGAATGTACCCACCGTTACCATCGAAACCATCGCCACGCCATTGTTAAAGCAGCGCAAGAGCCTGCAAGAAAGTGAGTACCTGTTTATGTGTTATAATATCGACAGTGTAGAGTAGCTCTGTTCTGAAATAACTGTTGAACATATTATCCTGTTACCAAATACATCTTCTTCTCTTCCTACATTTATCTCAGTGAAATGGCTGGGGGAGGGGGAGAGGAAGAAGATGTAAATGTCTTTTATATACACTATTTCTAATGCTGATTGGTCAGTTGTATGGATAAAGCGGCTGTTGATTGGTCAGTTGCTAGCATAAAGCGGCTTCTGATTGGTCTGAATTATATACACTCAATCCCCCATCCATTACCCCATGTGGACAACAATCACCTTCGTATTGATAGGACTGTGAGGGTAAAACCATATTCAGCTGCTTTGGTGGCTGTCTAGTCCCAGGACTATCATTCTGAGCCGGTGATGGACCCTACTATAACTTCTCCTTGAGGTTGAATAGGGTAGGGGTAATGGTGACATCGAATCGAGTTAGTTGCCCTCATAAAACAGTTACTTACTGGGCTTCATGCATATACTATTGACTGAAGTCATTAATTGTTTTATGGCAAATCGAGTGCAGTAAACGGTACCTATGCAAATCACTGGAAGAATAATAAACAAAAATAGATATCCGCCAGCACAAGCTCAAACAAAACACCATACAGGCACGTCGACAAACAGACCGTTGAACTGAGGCCTGGATATCTTCTTGAACGATTGGACAAGATTGTACTATGCGGAGTCAAATGTCGTTTCAAATCTTGCCTCTTGTGGTGAAGCTGGCAGATCGCAATCATCAATTTCCTATGGGATGAGTTTTTTGTCTTTAGAGTTCATATTCATTACCAAGCAATGAACCATACGTTAGTGGGTTATTTCATAGTCACACTCATAGATGAACTGTTTCTGACCCAGATAGTTGACACTTTGTTGGCATAATTGCTGTTTGACGCGGAACCAGGGTCGATAACAATCGCCAAGGACAAAGACGTTCACCTACTGCATAGAACAGAGTGGGTTAATAAGGCATGTGCATGAGTCAAGAGTTTGATAACCTCCATGATCGAGCCTGGTCGCAGACTGTTTATTTACCGAAGACATAATATGATGTTTACCCTTCGCGCTGGCATTGTTCATTTGTGTTTACAGCCTTTCAGTGTTGTAACTTGTAACCTGAATGTGTTTCTGTTTAAGGATCGTCCTTTATTATTTTCGTTTTCAGATTTATTATTTTAATCTCTGCCGCTCCGTGGCTAAGATGTCACGGACGCAGTTCGTGATCCCGCATACCCGCATTCGAAACATAGCTGCGCGCGATTTGGCAACATACTGCGATGCGTTGTTGCTTTTTTACGTAAACTTGCGAAGGGATCACAGCAGCAAAAAATGCTAGTGTTAACTGCAACGTCCTGTAAAGGATAAGCAACTTTTTTGAAATTTTAATCTCTTGAAACTTCTTTAATAGACTTTCGTTCTTCTTCTTCCTATGTGGTTTTCATTGCTTGTTTCTTCACCTGTGGCTTTCATATTTCCTTTCTTAACTTGTGGCTTTCATATCTTGTTTCTGCGTTTGTGGCTTTCATTACCTGACTCTCAACCTGTGGCGTTCATAGCTGGTGTCTCTACTTGTAGTTACTTAAGTTCTTCCTTCACGTGTAACTTTCATAGATGGTGTTTTGTGTGACTTTCATAGATGGTGTTTTGTGTGACTTTCATAGATGGTGTTTTGTGTGACTTTCATAGATGGTGTTTTGTGTGACTTTCATAGATGGTGTTTTGTGTGACTTTCATTAGATGGTGTTTTGTGTGACTTTCATAGATGGTGTTTTGTGTGACTTTCATAGATGGTGTTTTGTGTGACATTCATTGTTTGTTCCCTTACTTGTGATCTCTTTAGCGTTAATGTTCAATACTTGATCTTCAGCCCTTCGTGTTGTTGTATGCACAGCTTACGATTTTGTTTACAGTTGTGTGCGATTGTGTACACATCTCAGCACACGCGAATTTAGCGAGACAGACAGACAGACAGACAGACAGACAGACAGGCTGGCAGGCAGGCAGGCAGGCAGGCAGGCAGGCAGGCAAGCAGCTGGCAGACAAACAGAAGGATTACAGACAGACAGACAGACAGACAGACAGGCAGGCAGGCAGGCAGGCAGGCAGGCAGCTGGCAGACAAACAGAAGGATTACAGACAGACAGACAGACAGACAGACAGACAGACAGACAGCTGGCAGACAAACAGAAGGATGTACAGACAGACAGTTGGTTAGCAGACAAACAGTAGGATGTACAGACAGCTGGTAGACAGGCAGGCGGTATGGCTTACAGACAGGCAACTGGCTGACAGACAGACAGAATAATATACCGGCACTGCGTTAGACGACTGTTTAGACGCATGTCTTGATAGTTACGTGGGCATATAGACAGGTAGAGAAGCAATCACGTATTCAGACAAACAGTCGTAGCAGAAAGACATGTTAGACAGACAAATAGAAATTCAGGCAGACAAACAGACGCAGCAGAAAGACATTTTAGACAGAAACATAGACATTCAGGCAGACACACATCAAGATCTGTGGCGGCCAGGCCAGGGCGTCTGCTTGCCCGATAGGAGTTGTGGCCTGTGGGACCCCGATGAAGTGGGCCCTCTTAAACACTAGACAAAGTGTTTAAAATGTTAATGCCCTTTTTGTAGCTTTGTCTCTTGGCAACCAATATTTTTAGACCCAATCTGCTACCGATTGAGACGGACAGACATTGAGTCAAACAAACAAACCGACCTTGTTCGACTTTCTTCCGAGCAACATCTGTGCACCAAACAGCTGATGAACACCCAATAAGAAGAGTACATCAAAAGCAACCCTGTGAGCTATAAAGTCAATTTATTGGCTAATATTTCTCAAGCAGCTGTGCAATCACAGCCGTACAGTGCAATCACAGCCGTGCAGTGCAATCACAGCAGTGCAATGCAATCCACTTTGCTGCAACTAAATCCCGCTTGTGTCCTAGAAAATTGATCAGTTCATGTGTGTTTAGCTCTACCAGGTCAGACACGTTTATTAGGAACTCAAGGTTAGACGGGATTATTCATGCCAGGTGTTTGCTTGCTGAAATCGTAAATAAAACAGTGGCATGTGAACGGAATTGAAGAAGCTAGTTTTGGGGCTGTTGTACTTTTACGTAATAATGCTGTAGCTTAGCGGGTAGAGTTCTTGCCCTCTGGCACAAGTACCAGGGGTTTTCATGGCCAGTATAGCTCCTTGATCGGTCTAGTCTTGTAGTATGGGAAGGTTTATCGTCACCATCATTAGTTGTGATTATCATTAGTGGGAATCGCAACAATCATCGTTGTGATCATCATCTTGGGGAATCATCACAATCATCGTTGTTATCATCATCTTTGGGAATTGTCACAATCATCGGTGTGATCATCATGTTTGGGAATCAGGCATCATCATCATTGTTGTGATCATCATGTTGGGGAATCGTCACAATCACCGTTGTGATCATTATCTTTGGGAATAGTCATCATCATCGTTGTCATCACCATCTTTGGGAATCATCACAATCATCGTCGTGATCACCATCTTTGGGAATCGTCACAATCATCGTTGTGGTCATCATCTTTGGGAATCATCACAATCGTCGTTGTGATCATAATCTTTGGAAATCGTCACCATCATCATTGTGATCATCATCTTTGGGGATCGTCACAATCATTGTTGTGATCATCATCTTTGGGAATTGTCACAATCATCGTTGTGATCATCATCTTTGGGAATCATCACAATCATCGTCGTGATAATGATCATCAGCATCATCATCGTCGTGATTGTTATTATCGAATGAACGAACTTCATTTTCACAGGGTTAAGAATTCAACTGACATTCTGCTCTTGTTATATCTCTGCTCTCATACATTATTTCCTTCATACACCACTTATCAAGCTAATCATGACAACAACGACAACAACAAAAAGAATATACGCATTATAGACGCATGGGAAATCTTTAATAATTAATAATACATAACTCAATAAAAAATACTTTTTCATATGGCAATTATAATTAGCTAAGGTGGATGTATCGTACTATAGCAGTACTATACGGTAGTTTTCCTTAAGCAACTCCCTTTAATTTGATATATAATACAACATGTCTGCTACCATATTAATAACTTGTAAGTCATAATTGTGACACACCCCTACTTCCCATTTTCCGCCATCCATTCTTACTCTTTCCAAAACTACTTTTTATTGGTACTGTCTGGTAAACTTTCTGTCTTCTACTGCCTATAGTACCTTGCGATGTAAGACATTGGACTCTTGAATCTGAGGAATTAAGACCGTTTTGCTAGTGCAGTCGCCGCAAACTGTGCAGGTTAGGGTTGTCTTTTTGCCCCCGACAGAAAAAATTCCACACCCCACCGAGGATTGAAATCCATGTCTTCTGAAGGAGAAACTGGTAATCTTAGCCACCCGGCCAGCCACATACTGAATCTGTTAAATAGACGCATGGTTGGATGAAAAACACAGTCAGGTGAAACTGATGATGATGATGATAACTAAAAAGATAACAACAATAGTAATGCTGATGGTGGAGTGGCGGCAGTGGTTGTGGCGGCAGCGGCGGCGGTGGTGATGGTGGTGGCGGCGGTGGTGATGGTGGTGGCGGCGGTGGTGATGGTGGTGACGGCGGTGGTGATGGTGGTGACGGTGGTGGTGATGGTGGTGGCGGCGGTGGTGATGGTGGTGGCGGCGGTGGTGGCAGTGGTGACGGTGGTGGTGATGGTGGTGGTAGCGGCGGCAGTGGTGGTGTTGGTTGCGACAACAACAATAAATAGCCCCTTCAAGAAGTCAAAAAATAAGCTGCACTTCAGTATAGAGTGGTTAACTGGCGTGCATCACCACGAAACCAAACAGCAACAAATCGAATCGATTAGAAGCCATGTCAATGATGTGCTCACCTTGACAATAAAGCCCGCCCTTTAACCGTGAGCAAATCAACAAAAACGGAAATTGGAATTGATCAACTTTTTCAGAACCCAATCAGAATTGACAGAATGGAAGTTGGGGAAATATTAGTCAGCACACACCGACAATGTCATTTCTACAAGCCCTGGTTTGGTAGTTGTAGGCATTATCAATTCACTTGCCAGGAACTCTTGGTCAAAGTGGTGATATCATTGATATCATTACGTACGGTTGTGAGATAATTGTTTTTTCCCAACAAAAAAGACAAAAAGAACTATATCGACGATTGCGCAGCTACTGAGAGGGTCTCCAATGTCGGATATTTGAAGGGGCAAGAACCTTCTTCTTCTTCTTCTTCTTCTTCTTCTTCTTCTTCTTCTTCTTCTTCTTCTTCTTCTTCTTCTTCTTCTTCTTCTTCTTCTTCTTCTTCTTCTTCTTTTCTTCTTCGTCGTCTTCTTCTTCTTCGTCTTCTTCTTCTTTTTCTTCTTCTTCGTCTTCTTCTTCTTCTTCTTTCTGCTGCTGCTACTGCTGTCTCCTTTCTTCCTACCTTTCTTCCTTCCTTCCTTTCTTCCTTCCTCCCTTCCTTTCTTCCTTCCTCCCTTTCTTTCTTTCTGTCTTTCTTTCTTGATGAGGAATAGAAGGCGAAGGACGATGAAGAAGAGGAGTTGGAAGACCAGGAAGTAGAAGAGGGAGAAGACGAGGAGAAAGAGGTTGTATAGTAGAGTGGGGAAATGAGGCGGAGCACGAGGAGTTGAGGAAGAATTAGTGGTAGAAATAGAAGAGAAGAAAACAAAGAAGAAAGCGAAGAATAGTATTTAAGGAGGTGTAAGAGGGAGAAAAGAAGAAGCGGCATATGAAAAATGGAAAAGGAGAAACAATAAGGACGTGGAAGTGTGAGATGTAAAGGTAGAGGACGACATAGGACTGTGCTAGAAAAATAATGGGATTACAATATTATCATCATCATCATGTGCCCTGTCAGCTGGCGTAGGCGTTCATGTCTCTCCACGGATCCGGTCCTTGGTGTTATAGACTAACTCTGCTGATGATATTCCGACATGCCACCGTCTCAGTCCATCCAGCATCATTTCTCTTAGTCTGCCTCTGCCTCTCTTCCCTTGGTCTTTCCAGTGGTCACGATGTTCTCCAATGCCTCTCTTCTTATCACATGACCAAAGAAAGATGTTTATCTCTTTCGTATTGTTGTATATAATGTTCTAGTTTCATTAGCCTCTGTCAGGCAGTCGTTGTTAGTTTTTCTGGCATTCCAAGGAATTTGCAACATTCGTCTCAGGAACCACATCCCATTGCTTCTGAGGTCTTTCTAAGTTTGTTCATTTACATTCCAAGATTTAGTACCATACAGCAAATACAGGCTCTATATGATGTCCTTAAACAGTCATTAACGTCGTTCACTCTACAACTGTGATATTCATGAAATATTGGGAAGAGATTGTCGTGGTTTTATTTTGACTTCCACGCTCATATCTTTTACCGTCTTTTACCTCTGCCTTCTTACGTCCGACAAATGCAACAGGCACTTCGCTGTAAGTGAACGGACTGGTTCACTTCCTGCATCTGTTGATCCTTACGGTCTTAACTGGGTGGTCTAAGTCCTAGGTAACTTGTTATTCCGGGAAACATTCTTGTTATTTGGAGGTAGCAGATTCAAATGTCGGTATGGTTCTACTTGTACATGATCTAGTATGCATGTTCATTGATACGTCGTTCTAGTGTCTTCTATGAATGACAATAAATATCTGGATATTTATTTCTCAACATATTCCCGATATCACGATTGTAGTTAGTCAGTCAGTCAGTCAGTCAGTCAGTCAGTCAAGTTAGTTAGTTAGTTAGTTAGGTAGTTAGATAGTTAGTCAGTCAGTCAGTCAGTCAGTTAGTTACGCAGTCAGACAGTCAGTCAGTCAGCTAGTTAGTCAGTCAGTCAGTCAGTTTGTCAGTCAGTCAGTTAGTCAGTTAGTGAGTGAGTCAGTCAGTCAGTAAGTCAGTCAGTGAGTTAGTGAGTTAGTCAGTCAGTCAGTCAGTCAGTTAGTCAGTCAATCAGTCAGTGAGTTAGTGAGTTAGTCAATCAGTCAGTCAGTTAGAGAGTCAGTCAGTCAGTCAGTCAGTCAGTTAGAGAGTCAATCAGTCAGTTAGAGAGTCAGTCAGTCAGTCAGTCAGTTAGAGAGTCAGTCAGTCAGTTAAAGAGTCAGTCAGTCAGTCAGTCACTCAGTCAGTCAGTCACTCAGTCAGTCAGTCACTCAGTCAGTCAGTTAGAGAGTCAGTCAGTCAGTCAGTCAGTCAGTTAGAGAGTCAGTCAGTCAGTCACTCAGTCACTCAGTCACTCAGTCAGTCAGTTAGTTAGTTAGTTATCTGTTGGGGTATCATCCTTGCACTCTGGACAAGTGCATCAGTGCTGAGATCCTCCCCGAGCATATACACCAGCCTCCGACGGTTAATGGTGCCAGCTCTGTGTCGGTTGACTAGGTCTCTCGGTGCCGTGGTCTTGTGTTCGAACCCCCTGATGGCATTAAAAAGAAAACAATTACAATAAACCTTGTCAACCGAATCTACAAGGAGTAATAGGAAATGTTCTCGCAAGAAGAGGCGGGCACATCAGCCATCAAGTGCTGGATTGTCTATAAACGTTTGGCCCTAGCATCATACGCCAAAATGCTCCTCAATGCCTGCATCAGCGTCCTTTACTTAAATGGCGGACTGGCTTGCCCAATGTCAAGTCGGACCTGTGAGTCACTAATGAATTGGGCTACCTTAAAAATTAGACAATATTTTGACAATGATAATAACCGTTTAATGCTGGCAGCCAATATTTTCAAAAGCAGTTTGCCACTGCTTAGTTTGCTTTTTTATTTATTTATTTTTTTTTTTTTTGGTGCAATCTCGCTGAAGTGATTTTCGGTTTTCTGGCGCTAAACACATTCCTCCACAAGACACTCGCGGTATGCTGGGATCTAATTGAACATCTTGGCAAGTCAATTTATTGGTGAAGTCGGCTGCATCCGACGTGTCAATATTCTGCAGACGAGATAATAAATTGGCGATAAGATAAAACTGCTGACGTTTTATCTGAAGCATAGTTGTTAGCGCTAATGTTGTCTTCAGTTGTAGAACTATTGCAGTTGAGTGTGTTATTGTTATCTTGCCGCTCATTGTTACTGTGGTTTCTATGTTCTTCTTTACATTGTTGTTGTTGTTTCTTCTTCTTCTTCTTCTTCTTCTTCTTCTTCTTCTTCTTCTTCTTCTTCTTCTTCTTCTTCTTCTTCTATTATTATTTTATCAGCGCCGTCTTTCTTTTACTCATTGTACCGTTTACCTGGTCCTGGAAAGTCGCAGTCAGATGTGAACCATACGTCTCTGTACCTCAACAAACAAGCACAGATAACTTTACTCAACGAATTTTCACCTTTTTGTATAGTCACCCAACTTTGGCATATTTTCACATACTGAGCCTTCACAATTCTCTATTATGTTGTCCAGTGTTGACATCTTCGTGCCTTACTATCTGGAACATTGGTGCCTTTAAGTACCTTTGATGTTTATCGCCTAACTCTGAACTCCAAAAGTGCCGACATCGAATCTACGGCGAGGGAAATGTTATCAGGGCGATTGTTTTATTACACTATTACTAAAACTTAGACGATTTAAATCAAAACTGCTGCACGAATCAGAAACATTGAGAACAACCAAAACAATTACCAGTGAACTAACTTCAAACATTCATTAAGTGTTGCCTGCGTAAAATATGATATATTAATCAGATCTTAGTCAGATATGACTGCGCTACCGTATAACAGTAGACGGTACTACCTGCTTTCTATTAGCGCCGAATGTTGGGCGGCGTTCACTGAACCTGACACCCCACACTGTGCCAACAGCTTCGGGCGGAGGAGTGCAATTGGGAGGGTACAAGCCTTATCCTGGTGCGAGTAAATGCAACCTAAAAACAAAATGTCATGACAGGGCAGACCAGGCTCTAAGCCTTGGTTGCAAGTTGGTCTATGATCGAAACTCCGACAGGCGGACAGTTATAGCATTGCTTTGCTGATCCGGCAGCTTCTGTAGCTTGTCGTGTTCCAGATGTATTAGGTTTTACCTTTCCTCTGGAGTGAACTAGGCAGACCGAGAGAGGGAATTATGCTGCATGGGCAACACATGGTCTCTATATTTCAGCCCAGGCTTTGTGCTATGGACCATCCCTGGTCTTACAAACTATCGTCCGCCAAGCAAGGTGCCAGTGGAATGGCGTAAAATATAGGGAATAACATGGTATAACAACATCACTAATGCGGCTCTTATGGGAAGGACCCATCAGATTCCATTGAATCAAGAGACGGGGAAAGACGCTAGGACAGGATAAGGCACGCATTGCGAAAACCTGAGAATAGTATAATTAGAAAGTCCTTCCTCTGGAACGCACAGAGCAAACGAAACAGAGAACGACCTAAAAACACACGAAGAAGAGAATTAGAGACAAATAAATCATACAGGAGAGCACATGGAGAGAGATGCAGGAGATAGCAAAACATAGGACGGCTTGGAGTGAGTTGGTTGTCTATGCTTCCAATGGAGAATGCAGGGCAGAAGACAGGGGTTGTTTTAAAGGAACCCGGTATTACTCTGGCTTGGCTGGCTGCAAATTCTCTGGAAGCTTTAGCTGTAGCTCTTAAGTCTGATGCCGAGTCACGCAGGTCGTTTTAGCCCTGACAATGACCTCCGTCTATCGAATGAGGTTGGTGTGGAGACTTTGCATTTTTAACACTGTCCTGTTTTAAACGGTGCTGTGTTGCTGAGTGTTCCTGTCCTTCTTCAAGCTTAGAAATCAGAGATGTGGGCAGAGCCGACACTGGAATTCATAGCTGCGGAGAGTCGTAGACATTGGAAAATAAGTGTCACTGCCGATGAATACGTTTTTCTCGAGGAAACATTACAAGATGACATTCTCCACGTGATTGCAACCACTCTGCCCTCAAAGATACAGCTTCACGAACATTCCCCGGCATACTTTGCAGAAACCTGCAATCAATTATTCGTTGTTGTTATTTTTATGTCTAACACACAATGAGTGTATATTTCTTTGTGATCATCTAATTAGCTCATTCGCTGGCAGGAGGCTTTGTGTCGTTATATGACCCTTGTAGCTGGTTGGTATCCAGGACAAGCCATTTTTGTGAGGTAATGAGTGGCACAAAAGCCTGTCTCACTTGCTAGTTAATTGGGTGGTTGGTGAATCCCATGGATACTAGATTTCAACTGTTAAGTCCGATATATTGACGTCCGGGTCGTTTGAGCAGTGACAAGTGTCCTGGTTGATGGAGTTATTAGAGATATTATGTATATATATATATATATATATATATATATATATATATATATATATATATATATATATATATATATATATATATTAACACTACTAATTTCGTAGGCGGACAGTTAGAGCATTGTTCTGCTGATCCGGCAGCTTCTCCGGCTTGTCTTGTTTCAGATGTATTGGTGTTACCTTTCATCTGGAGTAAACTAGGCAGACCGAGAGAGGGATCATGTTGCAAGGACAACAAATGGTCGCTACAATTCAGCCCAAGCTTTGTGCAATGAAGATGTTACCATGCCGTTTTTTTTAAACACAATGTAACAAACTATCGTCTGTGAAGACGGCAAGGTGCCAACACAGTACTAACTTAGTATAATCAACGACAAACGGGAGTCTCCGTGGCGAAGTGGTCAAGCCGTTTGACTCTGGCTCCGAAGGTTGTGGGTTCGATTCCGGGCCGCGTCCTTCGGTTCACGAGTGCATTTTTTCGGAGACTCCTGTGGGTCGTCGCTTGAGCTACGGAGTTCGTGCTTTGTGTGACGCTTTCCGCGCTGCGGATAGAGACCGAGCTATATAGGATAAAACCCGGTGCAATGAAGTCGACCCTGTCGACTTTTAAGCCACTTTTTTTAAAATCAATGACAAAGGGGAGTGTTTAAACTTTAGACACAGGTTCGTCATGGCACTGCAGAGACTAAACTGTAGTAAGGACCGATGGCATAACGCCAGCAAACAAGGTGAAATACATTATTTGAGGACATACATCTTTACTGTGACAACATATGCATGTCCTCATATGTCATGGTCAGTTTCACAATCACCAAAAAAAGAGAATTGAGGCTTTTAAACTCGAATACTGCAGCAAAGTTCTTAGAGCATCATGGACCCAGACGAAGAAACATTGAAATTCTACAAGATCTCAACACCGAAGAAAACTGGCTCAAAAACTGTATTATTTCATCTCATTTCACCTTATTCCGCTTGTATCTTGCGGTTTCGAGGTGAAGCATAAACAGCGGGAGAGCGTCCGTTTATGGGCTTCATGTATCGAGATTCCCATGGAGTCTGTTATTCCCTGTCCAGGTTTACACGGTCGACCATTTCTTATGCTTCCATTCTGTCTGTACGTACTTGCTTGATGTGGTCTATTGTTATTTGGTGATCCAGTTATATGGACAAACAATTTCACTTGCTGTTTTCTGATGAAGGTGACTGATGGTGGTCGACGAAACACTAAGACTTGGCCACCTCTCGACAACTGCTAAATTGCGGTCATAAAGTTAAAAAAGAAAAGGCGTTTCATAGACTGTATTCGACGAACAATAAATGATTACTCAAATAAATTGAGACCATAGCAATTATTCATCTAAAAGCGGGATTGTGTCGACAGAAAGATTTGACAGTGACTCTGCTCTTACCGTTGGGATAACATTGCTTCACATTCAAACTTTAAAATAAACAAAAAACACATTGACGGTGCGTGTTATGTATATCAGCAAAAATATGGTACATCTATTCACTTCATTTTATATGTATATATAATATGTGCGTGTGCGTGTAGAATGCACCTGACGAGATGCAGCGAACTATGCCAGGCAATATATTGTGCAACCTTTTGTTCGTGGTTTCTGTGTTTAGAAACAATAGTCAGCCTCGTCCAGCATAGCACATGATGGTGACGACGATAACAATATATGCATTGCTACATTACATACATGAAATGTTCAGAATTACACTCATATCACCCTGTGTGTTGCTTCAGTTTTCTGACACGACGAACGATAGGGACATATTCGATTCTGTATGATTTAACTATTTCCTTCTTGATTGTGAGCTAGATTAAAACGAGTATTCTTCAGTTCAGTCCAAACCTATGTATGGCATATGAATTAATATTTATCATAAAAGACCTGCATTTTTAGTGATTACCTGATTGAATATCTGCCATCATCTGCCGTACATCCATGGGGAAATGCCTGCGTTATGTTCTTGCATTCAACAGCTAACAAAAATCTGGCATCCGGAGATTAAATGCATCGGGATATTTTTTAAATAAAATAAAATTGTCGAGTTCTAAGTAGTTCTTTATGTGTTATTATTTCATAAAGTTTTTTTTTTTTTTTTTATTTCCTGTGTTTATTTAAAGCCCCTTTTTATGTTTTGGGGGAAGGGGTATTGCTATAGATCGAAATTTGCTCGGCCTTGGGTCTAAAACCATGTATTATTAAGATGGTCATCATCAAGTGTCATTTCCACAGTGAAGGTTTGCAGTAACGGGAATCCAGCATTTCCACAGTGAAGGTTTGCAGTAACGGGAATCCAGCAATTTCTGGCTTGATCATTTCTTGTTAGCTCTCCGGGCTGCATGCTAACCATTTCTTTGTTGCATCACCCATAAAACACTTAAAAGGTATAAATTAGGGCTGCGGAAGTTAACGATTAATTAATCGATTAATCGTTAATGTGTTTAACGATTAATTGTTTTTAACGATTAATTGAAAATTGTCTCTCATCACTTATACAAATGAACCGGATGTCGAAAAATTGTCGGACATTTTAAACATAGTGTTGCAAACACAACCGAGTTGCAAAATTGTACTGAGTCACCATTGTGTAAGCTGCAGCAAGATGTACCAGCAAGATGAAACAGTATGTTTATTATGCTGCAGAGTCTTCTACAGGTCAGAGAAGCATTAACTGTCGACATGTCAGACGAAAAGAAGCAATGAAAAGGTCCAAAACTGTCAGATTCGAATTGGGAGATGATTTCGAAATATGTCAAAGTATTGGACTTATTCTGCCAGACCACAGTCCTCCTTGGCTGTCAAGATTATGTTTCATGTAGCTGTGTATTGCCACTGCTATCATCGTTGACAAAGCATATGACTACACGATGATGATCCGGGCTACATAGCTAACTTTAAGGCAGCATCTTTTAATGACTTTAGTGAACGTGTAGCTAAAATGACAAGTATTGAAATATTACAAATTGCAACTGCACTTGATCCACGCTACAAATACCTGAAGTGTTTGTCAAAAGATGCAAAAGAACGAACTTGGTCACGTATTGAACAACAAATAGCAGTTGATGTTCATGATGAGCAGATGGAGACTGCTGCAACGAATGATACTGACATTGACAATGAAACTATATGTGAACCAAATGAAGAGAGTATTAAGCTAAGTGAGTCTGAAATGGAGAAGAAAGTTGCTGAATCGGTTGACCCTTTACAATGGTGGAAACTTAATGAACATCGATATCCAAAATTGGCATTCCTTGCCAAGACCATTCTGTGCATACCGTCTACTTCAGTTCCATGTGAACGATTGTTCAGCTCTGCAGGTTATATTGTTAATAAGACGCGCTCGTCATTTGAAGCAAATACTGTCAACATACGCGTCTGTTTGCATAGTTGGTTATTAGATGACATATGAACAAGACAATCCAGTTTTATTTCGATTTTTGACAAATACGACTATAATGAGAGTTATATGATTATAAATGTTTTGCTTTAATCGACATTAATTATTAATTAATCGTTAATTTTTCAAAAGTTAACTAGTCAATGTAAATTAATCGTTCGCAGCCCTAGTATAAATAGAATAATGGCATATATGGTGGCTGTCTAAACGGCTCCGTTGCCTTCGCTGAATCTGATCCTGTCTAACTTCGACCAGGGCCATCCTCCAAGTACCCTACGTGTTGTTGTTTCTCCATCAAGAATGATGGTGACCACTCATTTCTCCATTGGGGTTGAAAGTATGGAGCCGTGAGTTCTAAGATGGCTAGTAAGGCCTATTTTGGCTCGAAATGTTCTTCGACAATGTGGGCAAAGAATACTTGCCGTTCCAGGAGGAGGATCTCCTGCAGTGGTTTTTCTGTCCAGCCTTTTCTTCACAGCTCTTGCAGAACTGTTTGCTTCACAAGTGACTGCACCCTTGCGTAATTATGTGCGCCACGAACCGTAGCGTACATCCAGTCCCGACTTAGGAGGTACCTTTCTCCCCTAGCCTTCGTCAACGTGTGCTTCTCGCCTTATGGCCGTGTACACGCTTCAGTGTGATCAGAGCTCACATTTCAGCTCATGACACCCTGGTCCGTGCGGTAGATTTTCGAAATGCCGCCCCTTAAATGTTTTTTCTTTTAAAATGCCGGCCCCTTATGTCGCCCTCTTAAGGTGCCACCTGATGCGGCCGCCTCTCTGTATCATAGCACGGCACCGCCCGGATGACACCCATATTTGTACTTCATTTCACTAAATTCTTTTACCCTCAACTTTTCACTCCAGTATGGCTTTCGTTATATTATCGCATCGTTTGTTATGATCAAAGTGCCTAGCCCTTGCCTTTTATATTTACTTCGACAGAAATCCACACACAACACAACACAACACACACACACGCACGCACGCACGCACGCACGCGCACGCACACACACACACACACACACACACAAAACCGTTGTCCGGGGGTTGGTGCTGGCCTCCAATGGGTTTATTAAGTGACCTACTTTTCCCCATGTCAGATATATAAATATTTCTGTAAATAAATTGTTAAGAGAGCTGTAATAAACATTGCTCGGCGCAAGTTGATAGATGACTTATGATGATGAAAATGATATTGATGATAAAGATAATGGTGATGTTGATGATGAAGATAATTATAATAATAATGTTGTTATGATTGATTATGATACATAGAGAATTATGATGTATCATTGAGGTCAAGGTGGTGCTATTCTCTCTATTGACCACTGACATCGCGGTACTTTAATCTGTTGTGTTGTTTAACACACAAAATGGTCGCTTGTTGAAGGTCGCTGATGCCATCACTATTAATCGGCAGTAGTCTGTCTTCTGCAAACAGAAAGACATGATAGTAAGTTTAACATTACCGTAGTAGACAATTAAAATTACCGTGTTGACATATGCCTGGGTCATTGACATTGAGGTAAGTGACCTGGCTACGAGAAAAACAATCAACCCTGAGAAATAATGGGGCGGGTGTGAGTGGAGACCCCCAGGATGGATGGGGTGAAGGACAGTTTAATTTTGTGTGAAGTCAAGGGACTTCAGGACAGTTGATGTTTTAGCGCCGAGCGGATCGGTGGGCGAATACGTGGGAGCTTAGACTGACTGTGGGTCAGTTCTTTTGTAGTGTTGTTCTCCCAGTTGTGAATGCAGGCCTAAAACCCAGTGGGGGTTGGATAGTTAATAGAGGCCTGAACCCAGAGTGGGTGATATAGTTAGTGGAGACTAGACCCAGTGTGTGGGTGTATTGTGTGAGGTCCAGCGGTGGATAGGAGCTGGATTACCTGTCTTGTGAATTTGAGATTAAGCAGGCCGTGAGAAGACAGTGATGTGTGCGTGTTAATGTTGTGAGGAGGATATGGATATTCTATGGATTATACAGTTTTTTCTGGATATATAAATATGTTCCGTGGGTCTGTGTTATTTCTGTATTAAAGGATTATGTGCGCCAAAATCGATCTTGTTTACTGACTGGTGAATGTGCACTGCGGGGGTGAGTCATAGTGTAAGTTAGTGAGATAGCTCAATTGACACACCAGGAGTATCGTTACCTAGACAACGACCATATCACGAACTTATCATCAAGAACTTCGTGATACGTGTGAACATGTGTATATTTCAGCTTGAAGGATTTATCTATCACTTCAGTTTATGTTGTGTCATTTCTGCAGTATGTACCTGACAAGATGCATCGAAATATGCCAGGCAATAAATCGTGCAATCTATTGTTTGTGTCTTCGTTGTTCAAACTTTAATCTATTGCCTTTTATTTTATATGTTGATTGAATCACCCCAAAAAAAAACGAGAAGTAGAAACGGTAATCTTTACCAGAACACGATCCCAAGTAACCAAAATGGACGTTGCGGCCAAAGCTCTCGTCAGCACACAAAACAACAAACACTCATCATTACAACTATATGAAGAACTCTATATAAATAATGTATACAAAATCATGTTTTTCTGTTTGCACAAGGCAGGCCACTGTCGATTAATGGTGATGGCTTCACCTTGTGGTGGGCTTGACACGTATATAGTTGAATACCGCGTGTATGGTTAATTCTATTTTATACATTGAACTATGTAAATGTCTGCTTTCTTAGTGTATGTCTCATCATCATAATATAGCATGTCCTTTGCAAAAGGTCGCCCTCATCACAACCTGCCGGAACGACTCCATATCTGACTAGTTCCCCTGCTTTGTGCATGCCCAGGGTGTCTTTAATGTCCCACGCCCACCTTCCTGCTGGTTGACCCATGCCTTTTCTCGCTGGAAACGTGTCTTCTATTACTTTAAGGGGAAGACCTAGAAGCAAGTACCTGGATGGCTTGGCCTTGTGGCATGGTCGAGACAGAAACACGGAGCTTGATCCACGACTCTGGTGATCGAGTGAGATGGCAGAACATGACCGCCCACGCTCACCGGCATGGCACAAAAAGGAAAAAAAGGGATTTTTTTTTGGAAATTTTTTGGTGTTGCTGAGTGTTCCCACCCTTCTCCAAGCTTAGAAATCTTAGAGATTAAAGAAAGCTTAGAGGCGTGGGCAGAGCGGACACTGGAAATAATAGCTGCGGAGAGTCGTAGACATTGGAAAAGAAGTGTCACTGCCGATGAATATGTTTTTCTCGAGGAAACCTTACAAGATGGCATTCTCCACGTGATTGCAACCACTCTGTCCTCAAAGATACAGCTTCGCGAACTTTCTCCGGCATACTTTGCAGAAACCTGCAATCAATTATTCGTTGTTGTTATTTTTATGTCGAACACACAATGAGTGTATATTTCTTTGTGATCATCTAATTAGCTCATTCGCTGGCAAGAGGCTTTGTGTCGTTATATGACCCTTGTAGCTGGTTGGTATCCAGGACAAGCCATTTTTGTGAGGTAATGAGTGGCACAAATGCCTGTCTCACTTACTAGTTAATTGGGTGGTTGGTGAATCCCATGGATACTTGGTTTCAACTGTTAAGTCCGATATATTGACGTCTGGGTCGTTTGAGCAGTGACAAGTGTCCTGGTTGATGGAGTTATTAGAGATGTTATTATGTATATATATTAAATACTACTAATTTCGTAGGCGGACAGTTAGAGCATTGTTCTGCTGATCCGGCAGCTTCTCCGGCTTGTCTTGTTTCAGATGTATTGGTGTTACCTTTCATCTGGAGTAAACTAGGCAGGCCGAGAGGGGGATCATGTTGCAAGGACAACAAATGGTCGCTACAATTCAGCCCAAGCTTTGTGCAATGAAGATGTTACCATGCCTTTTTTTTTAAACACAATGTAACACACTATCGTCTGTGAAGACGGCAAGGTGCCAACACAGTACTAACTTAGTATAATCAACGACAAACGGGAGTCTCCGTGGCAAAGTGGTCAAGCTGTTTGACTCGGGCTCCGAAGATTATGGAATCGATTCTGAGCCGCGTCCTTCGGTTCACGAATGCATTTTTTCCGGAGACTCCTGTGGGTCATCGCTGGCGCTACGGAGTTCGTGCTTTGTGCGACGCTTTCCGCGCTGCGGAAAGAGACCGAGCCATATGGGATAAAACCCGGTGCAATGAAGTCGACCCTGTCGACTTTTAAGCCACTTTTTTGTTTTATCAACGACAAAGGGGAGTGTTTAAAAGGCTTGAGGCGTGGGCTGGTCATGGCACTGCAGAGACTAAACAGTAGTAAGGACCGATGGCATAACGCCAGCAATCAAGTTGAAATACATTATTTGAGGACATGCATCTTTCCTGTGACAACATATGCATGTACTCATATGTCATGGTCAGTTTCACAATCACCAAAAACGAAAAATGTGGGCTTTTAAGCTGGAATAATGCAGCAAAGTTCTTAGAGCATCATGGACCCAGACGAAGAAACATTGAAATTCTACAAGATCTCAACACCGAAGAAAACTGGCTCAAAAACTGTATTATTTCATCTCATTTCACCTTATTCCGCTTGTATCTTGCGGTTTCGAGGTGAAGCATAAACAGCGGGAGAGCGTCCGTTTATGGGCTTCATGTATCGAGATTCCCATGGACTCTGTTATTCCCTGTCCAGGTTTACACGGTCGACCATTTCTTATGCTTCCATTCTGTCTGTACGTACTTGCTTGATGTGGTCTATTGTTATTTGGTGATCCAGTTATATGGACAAACAATTTCACTTGCTGTTTTCTGATGAAGGTGACTGATGGTGGTCGACGAAACACTAAGACTTGGCCACCTCTCGACAACTGCTAAATTGCGGTCATAAAGTTAACAAAGAAAAGGCGTTTCATAGACTGTATTCGACGAACAATAAATGATTACTCAAATAAATTGAGACCATAGCAATTATTCATCTAAAAGCGGGATTGTGTCGACAGAAAGATTTGACAGTGACTCTGCTCTTACCGTTGGGATAACATTGCTTCACATTCAAACTTTAAAATAAACAAAAAAAAACATTGACGGTGCGTGTTATGTATATCAGCAAAAATATGGTACATCTATTCACTTCATTTTATATGTATATATAAATGTGCGTGTGCGTGTAGAATGCACCTGACGAGATGCAGCGAACTATGCCAGGCAATATATTGTGCAACCTTTTGTTAGTGGTTTCTGTGTTTAGAAACAATAGTCAGCCTCGTCCAGCATAGCACATGATGGTGACGACGATAACAATATATGCATTGCTACATTACATACATGACATGTTCAGAATTACACTCATATCACCCTGTGTGTTGCTTCAGTTTTCTGACACGACGAACGATAGGAACATATTCGATTCTGTATGATTTAACTATTTCCTTCTTGATTGCGGGCTAGATTAAGACGAGTGTTCCTCAGTTCAGTCCAAACCTATGTATGATGTATGAATTAATATTTATCATAAAAGACCTGCATTCTTAGTGATTACCTGACTGAATATCTGCCATCATCTGCCGTACATCCATGGGGAAATGCCTGCGTTATGTTCTTGCATTCAACAGCTAACAAAAATCTGGGATCCGGAGATTAAATGCATCGGGATGTTTTTTTAACCTAAATAAAAATGTCGAGTTCTAAGTAGTTCTTTATATGTTAATATTTCATAAAGCTTTTTAATTTCCTGTGTTTATTTAATGTCCTTTTTTATGTGGTGGAGGAAGGGGTATTGCTGAAGATCGAAATTCTCTCGGCCTTTGGCCTAAAACCATGTATTGGTAAAATTGTAATCATCAAGTGTCATTTCCATAGCGAAGGTTTGCAGTAATGGAAATCCAGCAGTTTCTGGCTTGCTCATTTCTTGTTAGCTCTTCGGGCTGTATGCTAACCATTTCTTTGTTGTAGCACTCATAAAACACTTAAAAGGTATTCATTCATTCAGTAGCATGTCCTTTGCAGAACCTCGCTCCCATAACAACCTTCCGGAAAACGTCTCGATCACAAGCAAGATGTCCCGCGTCTGATACACCCATCTGGAGATCATCCGCCACATCCTGCACCCATCTTCTCTTTGGCCTTCCTCTTCCTCTCTTCCCAGGCATATACCCCTCCATTATTGTTCTCTCCAAACTGTCGTGACGTTTCAAGTGACCAAAATACTTCAATTTTCTTTGTTTTATCGTCTTTAATAGCCATCCCTCCTCAATATTCAACTCTTGAAGTATGGATGCATTTGTTCTTTTTTTTACCCAAGATATTCTTAGAACTCGTCTATAACATTTATATTCAAAGGCATGTATGCGCTGTTCAGCTTGTTTAGTAAGTGTCCATGTCTCACAGGCGTATGTTGCAATGGGAAAGATGCAATTGCATATATGACGGCAGTCTAAACGGCGCCGTTGCCTACACTGAGTCTGATACGGTCTATCTTCGACCAGGGCCATCCTCCAAGTGCCCTACTTGTTGTTGTTTGTCCATCAAGAATGATGATGACCATTCATTTCATCCAGTGGGGTTGAAAGTAGGAGCCGTGAGTTCTAAGATGGCTGGTAAGGCCTATTTTGGCTCGAAATGTTCTTTGACTTATGATGATGAAAATGATATTGATGATAAAGATGATGGTGATGTTGATGATGAAAATAATTATAATAATAATGTTGTGATGATTGATTATGATACATAGAAAATTATGATTTATCACTGAGGTCAAGATGTTGCTATTCTCTCTATTGACCACTGACATCGCTGTGCTTTAATCTATTGTGTTGTTTAACTCACAAAATGGTCGCTTGTTGAAGGTCGCTGAAGCCATCACCAATAATCGGTAGTAGTCTGTGTTCTGCAAACAGAAAGACATGATAGTAAGTTTAACATTACCGTAGTCTTCTTCTTCAGCATTCCGAGCCATTGAGGTTCTTTGCTGCAAATACAATCTGTCTCCATTCATCTCTCTGGTGGACCTTCTCTTGCCAGTCGTTGATTCCAAGTGCTTGTAGGTCTGTATGTATATTATCTCTCCACCGCCTTCTTGGTCTACCTCGGGGTCTACGGTCATTTATTTCCTGAGTGTAAGCGAGTTTTGTTTCCCTATTATCTTCCATTCTTTCTATATGCCCCAGCCATTGTAGTCTATTAGCCTTCATGATACCAGTGATTAGCGGGGACTTAAACAAATCATAAATGTCTTTGTTACTTCTTCTTTTCCACTCTCCACTTTGTGTATCCCTAATGGGTCCAAAGATGCGTCTTAAAATTTTGTTCTCAAAGGTTTGTAACAAGGCTTCGTCTCCTTTCGTTGTACTCCAGGTTTCAGAGCCATACAGCACAACTGGTCTGATCAGTGTTTTGTATATTGTGATTTTGGTGTTACGAGATAGCGCCTTTGATTTTAGTAGATGTTGTAGTGCATAGTATATCTTATTTCCAGAGTTGATTCTAGTTTGTATGATTCTAGTTTGTATTTCTTCCCTTATGATGTTGGAGCAGTTGAAGATTGTACCCAGGTATTTGTATGTTTCCGTTCTTTTAATGGTCATATTATCTATTTGTAAAAAAAACGAGAAGTAGAAACGGTAATCTTTACCAGAACACGATCCCACGTAATCAAATAGACATTGCAGCCACAGCCCTCGTCAGCACATAAACAACAAACACACACCATTACAACTATATGAAGAACTCTATATAAATAATGTATACAAAATCATGTCTTTCTGCTTGCACAAGACAGGCCACTGTCGATTAATGGTGATGGCTTCACCTTGTGGTGGGCTTGACACGTATATAGTTGAATACCGCGTGTATGGTTAATTCTATTTCTTCTTCTTCTTCGTTCATCCGGAGTTTTTTTCCGGATGTGATTGCGTTGTGCCTGTTTACAGCAGAGCTGCGTTCTTGCGCCGTTAGGCCGACACATCCGACTTCTGCGGGCATTTGTTGACCGGGTTAACCTTCCCGGGGGTTTCTTAGGACGTTTGACTCTCACTGTTGTGGTGTTATCCCCCATCCCAGCTGGTCCATATAGAACAGCCAAAGATCCTGGTCAGCCCTCAAGGGAAGGCAGGGGCAGACCATGGGCATTCCCCGCCATCCAAGGAGGCTTCCATACTTGCAGAGCCGATACATAGCGCTCTGGTACTGGGCTCACCCAAGGAATCGTCACGTCCTGCACATGGCTGCTTAGCCTCACTTCCGTATATTGGGCCTTCCGTTCACCATAGGCTGTTCTTCCGGAAACCAGAAGTATGCAGTCTGCAGATGACATCCACACAGTGAGCTTTCGATTCGGACTTTCCATGTAATGGATTTGCTATCCAAGCAATATTCCATTTCGTGCCACTAGGACACTTTTCCACCTTTTATGAAGTCCACACAGTGGGCTTTTAGATTCAGGACTTTCCACGTAATGGATTTGCTATCCAAGCAATATTCCATTTCATGCCACTAGGACACTTTTCCACCTTTTATGAAGCCCACACAATGGGCTTTTCGATTTGGACTTTCCACATAATGGATTTGCTATCCAAGCAATATTCCATTTCATGCCTCTGGGTCTTCATGCACCTTTAAATGTCAACCTGTATGTAGTTAAAGTAAGCTGCGGTCAACTTGAGCTTGTTGATATCTCCATAGAGCTTGTCCTCAAATGAAGCAGGTGTGGGCCAAAATATCTTTCTCTGTTCTGCATACGTTGGGCAATCCTGCAGCAAATGTTTTGCTGTCATTTTTCCAGTTCTACAATTACATTCATCGGTATCTCCTATCTTTAGTTTATTGAACAAGTGGTATTTCAGCCTGTTATGTCCTGTGCGGAGTCTGAAGATTGCTACTTGTTCTCTTCGGTCGAGTTTGTAATATGCATCATCCTTCTGATGGCCTGGATGCTCAGATTCCCATTTGGTTCTATAAGTGCTTTTTATCAACCTCTTTGCCTCATTATAGGTTATGTCTATGTCAGGCTGTGGTAGTCGTCCGCCCTCTTTTGCCAGTCTGTCAGCCTCTTCGTTTCCAGGTATACTGCAATGTGATGGGATCCACTGTATTACAACTTTTTTGGATTTCTGGCATAGACCATGGAGTGCTGCTCTTAGGTCAGTTAGTTCTGTGCTGTTATTGCTCTTCAGTATTGAGACAGCTGACTTTGCATCTGTGAAGATAGCTATTTGCTTCTCTTTATTTTCCTCCATCAGGAGCATTTCTGCTGCAGTTTTCAAAGCCTCTACCTCCGCTTTGAAGTTACTTGAAAATTTTCCAGTTGCCATTGAATGTGTTTTTTTCACTCCATTTTTTAAATTTAGGAGAATTCCTCCTCCTCCATTCTCTATTGAATTTTTGGCTGATCCATCTGTATATGCATGGGTCCAATTCCTGCTTGGGTAATGTTCTTTTATGTAGTTTAGGGTTATTTCTCTTCTTTCGGTTTCATGCTGAGTGTTCTTTTTCTCAATACCAGGAATGTTTTCTATCATCTCAGGCAGTTGCTGCTGTCTCCAAGCTGGGAACTTGTGTGCATTGTGTATGGGCTTGACTGTTGATATGTTAAGTATAGGATCTGCCCTAATCCTTCGTTTTGCAGTTTCTACAAAGTTGCTACGCTTCAGTCTTCCCTTTCCAAAACCATTAAATCTGTTGTACATAGGGTGGTCTGTCAATCTTCTAAATTTTTCTGCTTGTTGCTGGGCTCTGCTATCTCTTCTATCCTGCATTGGTTGTAAACAAGTGATCTTTTCTAGTTCATTAATAGGCGTTGTCTTCAGGCTTCCAGTTATGATTCGCATTCCTTGGTTTTGGACTCTACTTATTTTGTTAAAGTTTGACTTAGCTGCTGTTGCCCAAGCTGCAATGCCATATTCCAGTACTGGCCTCACCCGTCCAGTATATAACTTCTTGAGAACTTTCTCATCTGCTCCCCACGTTGTACCAGCAAGCTTTTTCATGATTGCCATTCTCTGCCTTGCTCTTGTTCGATTTTTCTCAACCTGTGTCTTCCATGTCAGGCGACGATCAAAGGTGACTCCTAGATAGTTTGGATTTTCTTCATGGCGCAATATTTTTCCATTCAATACCAGCTTAGGTTGCTGAGTTTTATTTGAGAGGGAGAACACTGTGCATGTTGTTTTCTCCTCACTTATCTTCACTAGCCATGATTTTGACCAGTCCTCTAGCGCTAATAAGGCTTGCTGTATTCTGCTGTTAGCTGTACTAATATATTCTTCAGATGTCCATATGGCTAGGTCATCTGCAAAGGAGGATGTGTGTACTCTGGCTGGAAAATTTTCTGTGATGTCATTTATATATGCTAGGAATAATGTTGGTGAAAGAACTCCTCCTTGGGGGACACCTTGCTCCAGCAGCATCATTTTGCTTGTTTGTCCTTGTACTTTTGTCCTGGCAGTTCTGTTCTCAAGGTAGTGGCTGATCCATTTATACATTTTTCCACAAACATGCATGTTTTGCAGTTTTACTTTCAGTCCTTCCTTCCATACTTTATCAAATGCTTTTTCTAAATCTATCCAGACTGCTAGTGTGTGCTTTTTCTCTTGGAAGGCATCCTCTATTTCCTGAGCTATATAGGTTATTTGATCTTCAGTGGATCTGTATTTTCTGAATCCTGCTTGGTGTGGTGTTAAGAGTTTGTTTTCTTCCAGATGCCATGTTAGCCTGCCATTGATAATGCGTTCCATTAATTTTCCTACACAGCTAAGTAGACTGATAGGTCGATAGCCATTTGGTTCTTCCAGGTCTTTTCCTTTCTTTGGGACTGGTATTAGTATAGCTTCCTTCCATGCCTGTGGGACTATTCCTCTCTTCCAGCTGTTATTTAGGACTGCTAGTAGTTTCTTCTTTGCCTTGGTGCCTAGTCCTATTAGCATTTCATTTGTGATTCCATCCTTTCCTGGTGATTTCTTCTTTTTTAGGGTATTCATTGCCTGTTCCATTTCTTCCATTGTTAGATTTGCCATCATATATTCTGCTGCTGTCTCTGTATTTCTATGATGTATCTGTTTGTCTTTGATTGCTTTCTTCTGTTCGGTTGTAATATCAATGTGGTTTGCATTTGCATAGTGTTCCATTAGTGCATTTGCAGCCTTTTTGCCTGTAAGCAAGGCATTTCCTTGTTTAATTGTTATTTGTTTGTTTCTAGGTCCTTCATTGTTCATGGCTTTCACTAGTTTCCATAGTTTGTTTCCATCCCTGTCAAAATTCAGGTTTTCTGTTTTTTCCCTCCAACAATCTCTTGTTGTTTGATTTACTGTTCTTTTATATTTTGCTGAGATGGCTTTGAGAGAGATGTTTGCTTCAATTGTTTGTTCTCTCTCTGCTGTCTTCCTGGCATCTTCAACTTTGTCCTCCAAACTTTGTAGTTCTTCAGTCCAGTATGGTTTGTAATTTTTCCTCGCTCCTCTAGGAATAGACTCAGTGGCTGCCTGTATTATCGCTCTGTTTAGACTTTCCACCATTTGCTTTATGTTGCCATATCGTGTATTTATGTTTTCACAATATTTGTCTGTTAGTATGGCAAATCTGTCCCAATCTGCTCGTTTGTAATTCCAGCGGGGCAAGGGCTTTTGCTCCTGTGGAACATACTCCATATTCATTTCAAGCTTGATTGGTCTGTGGTCACTACCTGCTAATTGGTCCAGCACATGGCGATCGATTTTGTGGAGGATGTCTCCTGTGCAGAAAGCTAAGTCTGGAGTAGAAGTGGTAAGCCATCTTCTGGAGTAGAAGCTCGGTGTGTCATCCGCTTTGTTGAGTAGATGGAGATTTGAGTCTATTTCCCAGTCCTCCAATTCATCTCCTCTTTTGTCAGTATCTGGGTATCCCCATCTTTCTGAACGGCTATTAAAGTCTCCGACAATAATGCAGTTTGTGTCAGTTATTTTCATGTTTGAGAGTGTAAGGTCCTTATCTGCTGGGCTATACAGATTGTAGATTCTTATTTTCACGTCCTTTATCATTATATCAACACCTATAATTTCCGTTTGGTTGTCAGAGATCACAGATACTTCGCTGCAAGGTATTGTATTTCGTGTAAGTATTAGAACTCCTCCTTTGTGTCCTTCGCGGTCGAAACGTGTGGCCTGATATCCTCTGACTGAGAATTTGTGATTGGCGTTGAGGTGTGTCTCTTGAATGCATGCCACATCTATTCTATCTTTATGAAGACGCTGTGTTAGGGAGTCTTTCTTCTTGTAAACTCCTTCGGCATTCCACTGTAGTATGTTGAGTGTCCGGGGTATTTGGTCAATAGCTCTTAACCTACTCCTCTGTGCCTTGACTCCACAGCACAGGGGAAGGTGACCACCAGTAGTCATGGGTGGACCCCCTCGAGGCAGGGGGCCCGGCACTATCACCGCCTGATGGGACTTCACGGGATTAGCACCATATCGATTAATTTTGATTTGTGACATCATGAATTAAGTTACGTTGCACTGCTTTGTCAAGCCTGTGGCTCAGTACATCCGATTTCGACAAGCATTTATTCGGGATGCTTTCCCTAGCCTTTGACTGTCCCCAGTCTACCTACAAGGCAGCAGGTTTCACGTTGCACTGCTTTGTCAAGCCTGTGGCTCAGTACATCCGATTTCGACAAGCATGTATTTGGGGTGCTTTCCCTAGCCTTTGACTGTCCCCAGTCTACCTACAAGGCAGCAGGTTTGTGTGTCTCTTCGTCTGGTCCCTCTCCCTTGACCTGTCCGACATGGGTGGCCCTACCAGTAGCTGTGCTACCGTCGGCATAGCTCTTGGGGTCATTGGGACGCACAAGCCCCTCTACCTCGTCACGGTGGACACACAGCAGAGGGGAATTCTATTTTATACATTGAACTTTGTAAATGTCTGCTCTCTTAGTGTATATCTCATTATCATAATATAGCATGTCCTTTGCAAAAGGACGCCCTCATCACAACCTGCCGGAACGACTCCATTTCTGACTAGTTCCCGTGCTTTGTGCATGTCCAGGGTGTCTTTAATGTCCCGCGCCCACCTTCCTGCTGGTTGACCCATGCCTCTTCTCGCTGGAAACGTGTCTTCTATTACTTTAATATAGCCAGAGTATTTCTGTTTCCAATACGTGATACTGTTATTGAGTCTGCTTTCTTTGATGTTCAGATCTTGTAGAATGTCGGTATTTTCTTTCTCCTTCATGCACAATATTCTAAGAATTGTTCTGTAACATTTTAGTGCAAAAGCCTGGTTTTATTCTTTGGGTATTATGAAATGAACCATGATTCACATCCACATGATGCAACAGAAAAGACATATGTTCTCAAAATTTATACATTAATCTGTTTGAAAGGGGTATGTCATACACACTTAATGCTGCTTAATTTCTGCATTTCTATCGCCTAGCTCCCACAGATTTCTTTTACACGTTTGTGAATTACGTAACCACGTTTCCAAACTTTGTCACAATTTCTTCATTATTTACTGTAATGTTTTCTTGATATGCAATTCTATGTCTGGACATTATTTTCCTGTGTTATTATTATTATTATTATTATTATTATTATTATTATTATTATTATTATTATCGTGTCTGTATCGATAGACAGGTGCATTTGTCTATGTGCGTTATTATCGCAAAACATTGAATTTTTTTTATGTCTACAAACACTAAATACAGCATGCTAATAAATGCATTTAGTTTATCTCCTTGTATGTTACGTTTTACATCAATACATAGACGGACATGAATCATCAACGTTATAAGTAAGGACTGAAAATTAGATTGAGCTAACGTGTTGTTTATCTTGCTATGAAAGAATTTGAAAACATAGTTTGATCGTTACCTAAAAGCAAAGCGTGATATTTCTCGGCCAAATAAGTTACGGTGGTTTAAAATAGCTACTGGTAATTTAATTTATACATGCATGCGCAATAGAAATGACATCTTCCAAGTGCAATGTACACTGTGTTACTAGTATGAGAAAATGGGATTTGAGCGAGTAACTGGGAGGACGGTTTACTGACTTGTGGATATATAGAAAGATGGAACGCATCTTATGGGCTGTCATAACAATATGTAAAGAGAAGTAGAAATGATATCATGCGATGTTATAACAGCGTATAGAGAAACTTGGACCGGATATCATTTATCATTGGTACCTTGCCGTCTTGACAGACGATAGTTTGTTACATTATGCTTAAAAAAGGTATAATAACTACAACCCTTGGCGATAGCGAGTGTGACTGATTAGAACAATTCGCGCTGTAAATGTTCGTGCACAATGCATGCATGTGAACTCATGGTCATTTTCACCACCACGCACTATCTTACGTCTCACGCGCTCAGTGTGTGATCTATCGGCAATGTGGGGCGTCGGGTTTGGTAAGCGCTGCCCAACATTCGGCGCTAACAGAAAACAGGTAGTGCCGTCTACTGTCATACGGTAGGTGAGATAGGATATCATGTGATGTCATAACAACATGTAGAGAAACATGGACCGGATATCATGCCATGTCATAACAAAATGTAGAGAAACCTGGACCGGATATCATGCGATGTCATAACAACATGTAGAGAAACATAGCCGGATATCATGCGATGTCATAACAACATGTAGAGAAACATGGACCGGATATCATGCCATGTCATAACAAAATGTAGAGAAACCTGGACCGGATATCATGCGATGTCATAACAACATGTAGAGAAACATGGACCAAATATCATGCGATGTCTTAATAACATGTAGAGAAAAATGGACTGGATATTATGCGATGTCATAACAACATGTAGAGAAACATGGACCGGATATCATGCCATGTCATAACAACATGTAGAGAAACATGGACCAAATATCATGCAATGTCTTAATAACATGTAGAGAAACATGGACCGGATATCATGTGATGTCATAACAACATGTAGAGAAACATGGACCAAATATCATGTGATGTCATAACAACATGTAGAGAAACATGGACCAAATATCATGCAATGTCTTAATAACATGTAGAGAAACATGGACCGGATATCATGCCATGTCATAACAACATGTAGAGAAACATGGACCGGATATCATGTGATGTCATAACAACATGTAGAGAAACATGGACCGGATATCATGTGATGTCATAACAACATGTAGAGAAACATGGACCAAATATCAGGCGATGTCTTCTTAATAACATGTAGAGAAACACTAAAGCCGTATGGGTTCTGTTCTTGCATTCAACAGCTAACACACATTTGGGTTCCCGATCTTAAATGCATCGGGGTGTATGAGGGGGCTTCAAATGAAACTCGTAAAAATGTGATAGACATTACAATAACAATGTCACTGTCTTGTAACCTGTCAATATTGTTGTTAAGGGTGTCAAGAGTGTTAAGCACGTGATATTACAGAGCAGACAGACACTGTGACATTATAAGGATAGTTTAAAGATGGCTGCCCCTCTTTTTACATGCACCAAAGAGGAGCAGCGTCCTGTTTTCTGATTTTTTTTGGGGTTTTAAAACTGTGAAAGGGTGAAACCTACTTAATAAATTCATCAGCGAATGAAGGCCCAGTGTAGCGATGCATGCCTGTCAGTCCAGCAAGTGTATGAGTGGGATAGGAAGTTTTAAAATGGCGTGACTTCTGTGACAGACTGTTCACGACTGGGTCAGGCACACCGAGTAGTGACCCCAGAGAATTTTCTTCTACAGGAATCCAAGCACTTAATCGGCTCTGTAGGACTTGCATTGAACGCAGTTGTGACTGAATCAAAAAATGATGAATTTTTTCTCTACTTTTTTTTTCATTTAAAAAAAACACATACAAACAACATTTACAGTTTTCATTTGAAACCCCTTCGTATTTTAAAACCGACACAATTGTCGAGTCACATTAAAGACGTGTGGCTAAAGTGTTTGTTGCCTTGTTTCCCCTAACGCCATTACTTTAAAACAAATGTTCCTAAGCAGTTTCGTGCTATGGGTCTGTGATTTTATAACGCCATGACATGGTGTATGCCTGATTGCACGGAGGAATCGGTGGTTGGTCTTTCTCTCACTTAGCGGAACGACGAATGCAGGTGTTGGATGATCGTCGGAACTCCCTCGTGACATCATCAGAACAGCTTCTATCAACTATGCTAACACGCCAGCTACACTAGTGCTAATAAGCATAATGAGGAATATGGGTATTACGTATCAGTAAAGGAGATGTTACCCTTGGGTAAGAAGTTAGCCAGCTGCATATCTTTTACTGGACGTCGCAGTCAATCCCATAATTTTTGGGTTGTTTGTGATTTCTTGACAAGTTTACGTTCAGGAGTTCTGCCATTGCTTTCTAGACGACCGGCACTCATACCATTATATAAAAATCAGTATTCTGCTTCCAAATCGCACGTAGATGTGTTTCGAACGTGATATGCGGGATTATGAACTACGTTCGCAACCCCTTCACCAGAACGTCGGTTAGATCCCCACAGAGGGTAATGTGAAACCAAGAGAACGTGTGGGAGATTGTGCCCGAGAGCAGCCGGCAGGTAGTTGTTGGTTATAATCTCAATTTTGCGAGTTTAGGCAGAATATCTTTTATAGAGACAATGGCTACAGTAACCGACCAGCATGGCCACCACTAAGAAGGAAAGCAATGGCAAACTACCTTTATTGCTTTTGTTTTTCATAAACGCCTAGAAAACTATTGCAGTCAGAGAAATTATGGGAAGCATAGAAATAGACAAAAGATTCCTTGGTGAGACCCCATGGCCAGCGGGTATCATTTGCTTGTACACCAGGGATGAGTGTGTCACGGGGATGGTACTAGCAGATGCCATGTCGGAATTCTTCTCCACTATCCTGCCAAAGAAGAATTCGGTGTTATAAGGACACTAACAATAGAAATATGGAATGTGGGAACTATGAATGAAGGAATGTAGGAACTATGAATGAAGGAATTAGAGAACTATGAATACAGGAATATGGGAGTTATGACAGAGGAATATGGGAGCTATGAATGAAGGGATACGGGAGTTATGAATGAAAAAAATATGGGATCTGTGAATAAAGGTATGTGGGAACTATGGATGAAGGAATATTGAAGTAAGAAATGTGAGAACTAGAATTAAGAAAATAACACATAATTATCAGCAAAGTGAAGACATTTAAATGTAAAATACTGAGCCTCTTTGAATATAGACGGAGTGTAGGACATTTTAAAATACAGAATGGAGGAATGTTTATATATTCTGTTGGAGAAGATCAAGGAAGAAAATGAGTAGCAGTATACTTGAACAATTTAACACCACCCACACTACTTTGCTGTAACACCATCAGCGACAGAATCACCAGTGTAAGGCTGCAAGCAAACCCAAGAATATCACACTACTGCACTTATACCAACTGTTGCTGTGGCTTCGGAAATAATGAGGCACGCAGTTTCATAATTCTCAGACATACTGAGTCGATAGCGTTTTGGATGCAAGTCATTTTATGTTGGTTTCCTTGGTTTGAGGCGTCGGTCGTTCAGGAAGCAATTGCAAACTACTGAACTGGTATTGCTTCGTAAATCACGAACAGCTAATAAATTATGGGGTTGATTACGACGTCATGTAAAGGACGAGCACATAACTATAATTACACGTATGCATACAACAATGGCGGGAGAGAAAGAAATTTTTGTGGAAATTTAAAATATTCTTCAAAATACTTTAGACAATAGTAAAAATGGCTTTGTAAATATTCTGGGGTATTTTAATGATTTTCCGGGCTGAGAAAAAAAAAAAAAAGCAGAAGAAAAACAAGTATCGATAAAACACAATATAGGAAACCGAATGAGCACGGGATAAACTGGTGAAATTTTTCATTGAAAATGAACTGATGATAGCCAATACAGTGTTTCAGCGACATCGTAAAAAGCTATTTACCCAGACTAGGCCAAATGGAAAAACAAGAAACCTATCAGACAATATAATAACACAACAGCAATATAGAACAAGCATAATAACAGCCCAAACCCTGCCAATGTTGGTTATTTTACCGACCATAAATATTTTTTATTTACATTTGATCGCTTTTAACTCAAGTCTAAGCATGCGCTATTACTTCTAATAGTTGTCATTACTGGGAAGTGCACTGGGCAGAATTTGCTTGTAGATTAGTTTTCCCTATAACCAGTGTCCCTCGGCATTAGGATACTAACAGTTAAACTCCGAAAATTGACTGAAGAACCAAAACCAATCTGCAGTGACAACAGTAAAATATGTGTATGTGTAGTAATAAAAACAAAACGTAAGGAACACACGTTGATGTATGGTAATCACGAGACTGAATGTTTGATTATATGACATAAATGATGCTGACACTGAAACCAGTAAACAAAATAAACATCAATTTTTTTTCCGGTCCCTGAAGAAAACCACCTCAATCGAAATGTTGGTATTTTTCGTGCTTGTCTATAACGTAAGATCATTACTGTATTTGTTAATATTGACTTCTTTAGAACTTGCTTGTCTTCAAATCTACCAAAGTCACATACAACCATCCGTATAGTCACTATGGCATTCGTAGACGTCCCGCTGAGCAACCTTAGCACGCAAACACATCTCTAAACGTCATTGGGCTAATGAGGCTTGATTTGTAGTCGAGAAATCTCCAAAGGAACTCGCTATTTAAAAGTGGGTGAGTCGATCGATGCAGCAGATTTCTTCACAGCTTCTACTTCTCAACATCAGAGGAAATCCCGATAGACCGAGTGTTTATTTTCTTTTGTTTTTGTGGCCTCTTTCTCACCCTGAGGTACGAAGGCAGTATTCAATGTTTGTTAAATGTACACATAGGCGTTACGTTGAAACGCAAACTATAAACCTCAAACTCTAAAAAATTAAATACTTTGGAACTGTTTCCCACAGAGACGATGGAGATCGATAGAGATATTAAAACAAGATGCCAGAAAGCCACTTAACGGCTATTGACCAGAAATAGGAGAAGAACAATGTGAGTGTGTAGAAGGCAAGGGAACAAACATATGTATTTGCTGAGAACATTAACTGAATATCCGATAGAAGTAAATTAATACATATCTTATAGTGCGTTCACAAATGTCTTCCCTTGTATACAAATTCATAACTCAGTAATCAACTGAGGGGAAAATGATGAGATTTACCATTCAATCGTATGATTATGTTTACCCAACAAAAATATATTATTTACTTATGAGAAGCACGTCACACAGTGAAACACAATTTTTTTCATAGGTTACCTCAATAGTTACTGTAAAACACGTTTCTAAGCGTGAATTCATTACATTTACACCAAAACATCAAAGAAATTTCGCCGCATTCCTTGATGTCTGCTGCCTTATGATCTATCAAAGACATATTCCTTGATGGGAGGAAATATAAGACGACAGGCAAAATTTCATAACGATGCAAGAAATACTTTTTCAAACAATTCAACATGAATAAGGCAAACATTTGTAAACGCACTATAGCTTCATCGATTGCAAAACGGCTCCATTAGAGTAATGGTTAGGACATTGCAATGACAATGATATGAGAACGGTCCGACGAGAGAATGGTGTCAGCTGTTGCATTTCGCTACCACATGGGGAGACTGACCACCTATCTCTCCGAGCACTCAGGTCTGAAAAATGTGATGACCCTAACCCTTCACATATCCACAAATGTGGAGAAGTCTTCCTGCTGGAGACTATTTTTTAAAGACATGTCCGCATGCCGGCTATGTGGCTAAGGAACTACGAATACAATTCCTAATCCCTCATACCGCGTTCGAAGCATAGCTGCGGGCGATTTGGAAGCAGACCGCCTTGTGTTGGTTTTCATACCATGGTATGCGTGTCACTCGTTCAGGAAGCAGTAGCAAACTATTGAACGTAAACTTGCCCAGAAATCACAACCGGCCTAAAAATCTTGGAGTTGACTGCTACTTCCTGTAAAGGATATGCAACTAGCAACATGATAAAGGTCTCCAAACTGACATGAAAGACCTTAGATTTGTAAAAGAAGACATGTACTGGAAACATCAAGCTGCCATAAATATTTACATTTAAAGTAGGTTAATACCACCCAATCCAGGAAGGAAGATGTCTGGACTCTCCAAACTGGTTTTCCCTTTACAGTGAATATATTACGAAGGGAAGTCAATAAGTAAGTCACAAATGGCTGTAGAAAAATAATTAAATATGATAACAACTTGAAACAAAATTATTTTTATACTTAAATTGTCCCTTTATTTCTCAACATGATTTCCACCAACATTGATGCACTTATATCATCGTTTTATCAGTCCTCCCAAACCGGCTGCATAGAACTGCGTGCTCCCCGGGAAGGTTAACCCGGTCAACAAATGCCCGCAGAAGTCGGATGTGTCGGCCTAACGGCGCAAGAACGCAGCTCTGCTGTAAACAGGCACAACGCAATCACGTCCGAAAAAAAAAAACTCCGGATGAACAAAGAAGAAGAACTGCGTGCTCTGTTTTCTAAACCACGTTTTCACTTCACATTCAACTTCGGCGTCATTCGCGAATTGTCTCCCGCCAAGGTGGGTTTTCAGTGGACCAAAAAGGTGGAAATCGCTAGGGGCTAAGTCGGGGCGGTAAGGTGAATGTTCCAGAACTTCCCACCTTAGTTGGTTAATTTTCTCCTGAGTTAATCGAGCCGTATGTGGTCTGGCATTGTCATAAAGAAGCAACACTCCTCTGGTCAGCGGTCCTGGACGTTTTCTTCGAGTTGCATCATGAAGCATCGATAAAACTTCACAGTACGATTCAAAATTCACATTGTCACCTTTCTTCTTGAAATTGGTTAAAAACACTCCTTGACAATCCCATAACACTGTCAGCATAACCTTCCCTGATAAGCATAACCTTCCCTGCTAATGACATAACCTTGAATTTTTGGACACAAGGCGAAGACGTATGTTACCATTGTATTGAAGCAAGCTTTGATTCGGGCTTTTAGTGATGCACCCATGATTCGTCCCCAGTAACAATCATATTCAGCATGTCTTCTCCTTCATCTTCGTATCGACAGAGATGATGCAAGAACAGGCCAAATCCGTTTATTTTGTGTTCCTCCTTCAATTGTCTGGGTACCCACCTTGAGCACACTTTCTTAAATTGCAATCTATCATGCATTATGCTTTATACTGAACCACGTGAGCACCCTACTGCAGATGCTACAGATTCTATCTTACTCGTCTGTCACCTCTAATCATCTCCTCCACCCCCTGCACGGATGCTTCTGTTGCAATCTCAACAGGACGACCAGATCGGATTTCATCAACAAGTTTAGAGCGCCCGTGAGAAAATGTTTCTACCTAGCTATGCGCTGCCTCCCGGGACAAACATTTATCAGCATAAACAGAAAGCATTTCCTTATGAATGTCTTTTGCAGGCAGTCGTTTTGCCCACAAAAGACGCACAACAGCAGGTTGCTCTTTTTTGTTGTACACTCCGTAAGTACAGTCGCTAGTTTGTTTATGCGCTGCACGTGCGCACGAGATACCTAGCGCCACCTGACGAACGGGAATATAAAGTTTGATGTTGTTGTCACCTAATGACACCTGTAGAAAACACCAACTACATTTACCTGCCATCCCACAGAACTGTGTGACTTACTTATTGACTCTCCTCCGTATGCGCAGTTTAGATGATGTAAGGGTTTTCACCATCGGCATTCGGCCATGCAGATCTACCATCAACAATATAAGACACGCATATGATTACAATATCAATTGCAGACTATAAACATGATCTGCCCCACTTCTTAAAAAAAGTTAGTTGCATTCTATTCCAGGACGTTGCAGTCAACCCCATCATATTTTCTTACTGAATGTGATTTCTTGGCAAGTTTACGTTCAGCGGTTTGCCATTGCTCTCTGTCCATTCTATGAAAACCAACGCACGGTAGTCTGTTTCCTAATCGCCGGCAGCTGTGTTTCGTACGCGGTATGTGGGATTACGAATTGCTACTGTAATTCCCTTCGCCACAGAGCCGACATCACATAAGGGATACAGGTTATTGTACACAGTATGCAACGGTGGTTAGAAATGAATTATAGGAATAGTTTTAAACATCTTACTGAAAATGCCTTGCGGATATTAGAACAATCAGCCCATGGAAATGTGTTTGCGCCATTCTTTACATGCCTTCAATGTTGACTGTCGTTATTATTAATTGTCATTGTTGATGGTCATTGTTGACTGTTGTTATTATTAATTGTCACTGTTGATAGTCATTGTTGACTGTCGTTATTATTAATTGTCACTGTTGATAGTCATTGTTGACTGTCGTTATTATTAATTGTCACTGTTGATGGTTATTGTTGACTGTCGTTATTATTAATTGTCACTGTTGATGGTCATTGTTGACTGTCGTTATTATTAATTGTCACTGTTGATGGTCATTGTTGACTGTCGTTATTATTAATTGTCTTTGTTGATGGTCATTGTTGACTGTTGTTATTATTAATTGTCACTGTTGATGGTCATTGTTGACTGTCGTTATTGTTAATTGTCACTGTTGATGGCCATTGTTGACTGTCGTTATTCTTAGTTGTCACTGTTGATGGTCATTGTTGACTGTTGTTATTGTTAGTTGTCACTGTTGATGGCCATTGTTGACTGTCGTTATTGTTAGTTGTCACTGTTGATGGCCATTGTTGACTGTCGTTATTGTTAGTTGTCACTGTTGATGGTCATTGTTGACTGTTGTTATTGTTAGTTGTCACTGTTGATGGCCATTGTTGACTGTCGTTATTGTTAGTTGTCACTGCTGATGGTCATTGTTGACTGTTGTTATTGTTAGTTGTCACTGTTGATGGTCATTGTTGACTGTTGTTATTATTAATTGTCATTGTTGATGGTCATTGTTGACTGTCGTTATTGTTAGTTGTCATTGTTGATGGTCATTGTTGACTGTCGTTATTGTTAGTTGTCACTGTTGATGGTCATTGTTGATTGTCGTTATTGTTAGTTGTCACTGTTGATGGCCATTGTTGATTGTCGTTATTGTTAGTTGTCACTGTTGATGGTCATTGTTGATTGTCGTTATTGTTAGTTGTCACTGTTGATGGCCATTGTTGACTGTCGTTATTGTTAGTTGTCACTGTTGATGGTCATTGTTGATTGTCGTTATTGTTAGTTGTCACTGTTGATGGTCATTGTTGATTGTCGTTATTGTTAGTTGTCACTGTTGATGGTCATTGTTGATTGTCGTTGTTAGTTGTCACTGTTGATGGCCATTGTTGATTGTCGTTATTGTTAGTTGTCACTGTTGATGGCCATTGTTGACTGTCGTTATTGTTAGTTGTCACTGTTGATGGTCATTGTTGATTGTCGTTATTGTTAATTGTCACTGTTGATGGTCATTGTTGACTGTCGTTATTATTAATTGTCATTGTTGATGGTCATTGTTGACTGTCGTTATTATTAATTGTCATTGTTGATGGTCATTGTTGACTGTCGTTATTGTTAGTTGTCGCTGTTGATGGCCATTGTTGACTGTCGTTATTATTAGGGCTGCGGAAGTTAACGATTAATTAATCGATTAATCGTTAATTTTTTAACGATTAATTTTCTTAACGATTATTCGAACACTTTTCTCCCATCACTTATACAAATGAACCGGATGTCAAAAAATTGTCGGACATTTTAAACATAGTGCTGCAAACACAACCGAGTTGCAAAATTTTACTGAGTCACCATTGTGTAAGCTACAGCAAGATGTACCAACAAGATGAAACAGTATGTTTATTATGCTACAGAGTCTTCTACAGGTCAGAGAAGCACTAACTGTCTACATGTCAGATGAAAAGAGCAATACAACCACTGGTCTAGAAGATCAACATGGGGTTGATAGCAATGTCCTGCGAAGGACATAAAAAAACGGGCACAATTTTGTAGTTAATCTTCATTTAATTGAACTAGTAGGTTATGTGGCTTAGGTGTAGTAAACGCCTTCCGCAATTCCCCGACGTATGACGTCAAAGGTTTGAAATCAGCCGTAGACGATTTGAAAGCAGGCCGCCTTGCGTTGATTTCGATGGTATGAGCGTCTGTAGTTCAGCAAACAACGGCAATCTACTACACGTAAAAATTGTCTTTTTTTCTCTTTGAACTCAAACGTTGCCAAAACTGGACTGACTTTTGCGTGTGGGTCAGCTTTTTTAATTACCAGTACCCCCCCCCCCCCCCCCCCCCCCCCGGTATTGTGTGAACCAACTACCACTTCTGAGGTACTTGTAATTTACTTCCCCAACCAATGACGAGCGAATCTTCTCTCTTTGTCTCCCCATGCTTCTCCTACATGTCAATTGTCTTCACGTTGTGACGATGCCATTGAATTTTAATTAGTCTGGGTCGGTGCCACAGTTGTTCTGGTTGAAAAAGCAGTAAACCTGCTGCTGCTGCTGGGGATTGAAACCGAACCGTTTTAGTAGACAAGCGCACTAACAACAAATTTGTTTTATCAAATACCTTATCTTTTACAGATGTTTGGTTCTGTAGAGTCGTAAACTTCAGTTTCAATGCAACTTTTCTTTATTTTGAAATACTTTAATTTGTCGAAATCCTACAATCAGAAACTAGATAACCGCAGAAGTCGGATGTGTCGGCCTAACGGCGCAAGAACGCAATCACGTCCGAAAAAGAAAAAAAAACTCCGGATGAACGCAGAAGAAGAAGAAGAAGAAGAAGAAGAAGAAGAAGAAGAAGAAGAAGAAGAAGAAGAAGAAGAAGAAGAGGAAGAAGAAGAAGAAGAAGAAGAAGAAGAAGAAGAAGAAGAAGAAGAAGAAGAAGAAGAAGAAGAAGAAGAAGAAGAAGAAGAAGAAGAAGAAGAAGAAGAAGAAGAAGAAGAAGAAGAAGAAGAAGAAGAAGAAGAAGAAGAAGAAGAAGACGAAGAAGAAGAAACTAGATAAAATATTGGACTGTAGCGAAAATTATGGAATGCTGCACATCTGGTTGCAAGGTATTGTACAAATATTAACAAGATTGCGACAATGTCCCTGTAGTTGAAATTGAACGGACATCAGGACAATATAACAGAGAGTGAGGACAGCAAACTAACACGAGCGCTAAAACATATCTGATATACCTTCTTGTGTTCTTACTGCACTTCGGCTAGAGTGGTACATGGCTATGTCATAATCATGCAACAAAAATAAATAAATAAATAAATAAATAAATAAATAAATAAATAAAATACAGAGGTTCCAAGGAAGCTGACAGGGGAAAAAATGTGGACATCAGAGGACAAGCTAAACAACACCAACCTTAAAAAGATGTCGTGTACAGAATGGTTTGTTAGTACGAATAATTTTGTTTTTCTCGCTACGAGGCGAAAGAGTTACAGATGCAATTCGTAATCCCGCTTACCCGCGTTTGAAACACAGCTGCAGACGATTTGGCAGCAAACCGTCTTGCGTTGGTGTTTTTACGAAGTGGTATGGATGCCGGTCATTCGGAGAGCGATGGAGGACTGCTGAGCGTGGGCTTACTGCAACGCCCTGTAAAGGATTTTTTTTTCCACATATCCTTTACAGGACATCGTGTCAACATCAGCATCTTTTAGCTGATTGTTGCATTTCTTGGCAGGATTGCGCTCGGTGGTTTGCCATTGCTTTCTGAGCGACCGGCTCACATACCCCGTAAGTTACCGACGCGGAGAGAACCGCTACCAATTCTCGCGCACGTCACGTCACGTTACGAGAGTGTGCGGGATTACGGAGAAAGTCGTGTAACACCTAGACCAGGGATGTCGGCCCTGTAAAGGATATGAAACTAATTTTATTTTATTTACTACAAGGGAAATAATTGCATCTAGGTTGAAGTAATATTACGGCTTTAGCAATCAAGGGGAACAATTATAGATTTCACTATATTTGTACTGACAGCTATTTTGCAAGAGAAGTATATGCTTTATTCCTGTAACAATTTTATTCATATTCTAGAAAGTATAAATTGAATGTTACCATCATAAAAGCTATATACAGTTTTGAATATTATTTAAAATGTTAGGTACCAAGTTGTTGTATAATAAATAATGTTTAGTAAATTATTTATTTCTTTATCTGCTAGGCCACGTGTGTCTAAATAGAAGTTACGCATACTCTTTGGTTTCTCTTCACAACGTATAAATCTTTCGCCTTCCTTGTTTGAATTACTGGAATTGGCAGCACATGCGTCTGATCTTAGCCAAGGGACCGAGAATGATCATCCCGGCCTCCGACCAGACCAAGCGCACTACTGTCGGGGGGCCAGCAAATACACTTGATCTTAGCCAAAAGGCTAAAGAGATAGTTTTCACCACGTGTAGATTTGGGTTAAAATCTCCTCTGTCACGGATTATTCAAATATATCAGTGATTTCAGTTTTTTTTAAGTGTTTTCGATTGTTTTCACCACGTGTAAATCTGTATTAAAGATTTCCTCTGTCACGGATTATATAAGATGGAAAGCCAAATTGTAAAACGTGTCAAAGTCAACAAGAGTGAAGGTTTCGATGGAGGAGCGTTCCACCAAGCAAACACACTTGTGTTTTCAATATCAGGACCTCATGTATTCCGGTTCAACTACTCGCTGATGGCGAGCGTCTTGAGGGGGGCCTTGCGGGATCGGTAGTGAAGGGATAATCCATCTACCGTTTTCAGGACCCTAAAAGATGGTACGCTACGCTGACACCGGAAGCAAAGGCGGCTCATTATGAACGGCTTCATGGGACGAAGCATGAACTGCAGGATCCTAAAGTAACTATTGTAATTGAAAACATAGAGAAGGAAAAGACCAAGGCTATGATTCACTGGATGCCTACAACCGCAAAGGTTGAGACAGTGAAGCAAACAGCCGCGGATATTTCGGGAGATATACATGCGGAAGTGCATAAACTTAAATACAGCACGGACAAGTGGTTACTTCTGTGCAACCCGAAAGAACCTCTGCCACATTACGTAGACATGGAGTTAGACGGGGTAGAAGATAAGCTACACCGTCTCTTTATCACAGTTCCGGGGCGCCGTACGGCGTGTACAGTCTGTTTGGAGGATACCCACTGGAGTAATAAATGTCCGGCCAAAGTACAAATCAAGAAGGGACCTAGACTGGCACAACAAGTCACTTAGAACTCCCAGACAGATCAGCATAGTAAGGGTTAAGACGGTTTCCAGCTGGGCAGTCGAAAAAGGGGACGCTCAACCAAGAGCCTGTTTGACGGTGAGAGCTCGACGCCTCCAGCCCGCCAAACACCTATTACCACGCTGTCACCCCTCAACAACCACGACTACCCTACACCGCCTGAAGCGTATAGGTCAAACAAAAAGAAATGTGTAAGTAATTATACTGAACATAATTATACAGATACAGACCTACAAGCACTTGGAATCAACGACTGGCAAGAGAAGGTCCACCAGAGAGACGAATGGAGACGGATTTTATTTGCAGCAAAGAACCTCAATGGCTCGGAAAGCTGAAGAAGAAGAAGAAGATAATTATACAGATAACGACCAGCGCCATGACCGGAATAGACAGTGATAATATTAACACACCACCCCGACAAAGAAACCTGTCAGATTCTTCTCCACGCCTCGTTATAGACTTAGAGATTTCAAGCCCGGCAAATTAATCTACTGAATATCTCCAGAAATGATAACATGAATACAGACAGTTTGAAACAAGAAACACAATTATACTAAACCGTTTCTTATATTACTGTAATCGCTTGACGCGATACATGATGATGATGATGTTACCATTACCAGCGTCCCTTGCAGTGCTCCGGGGTATGACGGGAAGCCGCTCTGGAAGCAAGGATAAATAGAGGCGCGTGTCAGTTTCCCGGTCTCTCCAAACCAGACAACCGTGGCCGAAGGAGCGATTATGTAGAGATGATCAAATAGGGAGGCTTTAACCAGCCCTCCCCAGTCACTGGACCAGAGCAGGGAGTCACAAATGCCTCTAGATTTAACCATGACTGGCTTGTGTGGCCCACACACGAGGCGAGGAAATCCATCAAAATAACTGGCAATTTGTAAGCCCACTCTTGGTAGTGACCCCTGGCCATGTTTGTGGTTTGTAGAGCAAACTTGAGCCCCGGCTCTGGTTAATGTCGTAGGCCACTCACATCCCCTTTCGTATACCCTTTGGTATACCCTTTTGTATACCCTTCGTATACCTGTTTATGCGTGTTTATGCCACTATATCTCTGCTGTTAGGGTTATGGTTTTGTTACTCGTTATGTTATGGTTTTTCGCTGTATCTGGTCCCAGTCGACTTATGTGATGCGGGTATCTTGTGTGGGTATTGAGGGTACCCTTCGACTCAACTGAACATGATTGAGGTCTCACTGTCATTTAGAGACCGCCCCTGTAGTTAGTACTAGGCAGCAGTTATCTCTGTGGGATTTCAGATTCCCATTTCGGTATGTACCAACTGTCCATGAGTCCTGAGATGATTACAATAAGAGTCCATACCTGCTGTTACCATTGTTGTTTACGTTAAGGCTCTGTTGTTGCCATGTCCTTGTTGGGTTGTGGAGATAGGTACCTAGTCATGTGCATAGCGATGGTAGGCAGCAGTGATTACTGTGGGAACATAGATTCCCATTTCTGTATATGTCAGTTATGTGACATGCCAGGATGCCTGTTTGTCACTAAACCATGCAGTTCTGTCAATAAAAACCTAATTTTGTTGTTCTTAATTTGTTTTGTTTAGTCTGTAGTCTGTTGTGTAAACTCATTGATCCTGTTACAGTCCAGCAGTGTAATCTTCTGTCTGGGGTGTACAACAGTATATCCCCCGCCCTAAGAACTCCTGGAATCTTCTGTCTAAATTCTACCCCTTTTCTTGTTAACAGAGGAGGATATACACAGTGCTCTTTCTCTATTTCTCCTTATTGTCCTTTTCTTCTCTGGCCCATTAAAAGTCAGTGTTGCGCTTCTTTGTCTTTGAGCACCTAAGTATAGGAATTTACATCTTCGTGTCCTTGATATTATTCTACCTCCTATGACAAGTGGCGAGCCTGCCAGGATTGTTTGGCAGCCTTTAGATTATCTTGTTGGTGTCTGTTCCAGTCTTCAATGATTCTTTTAGGTGGTAGTTCCATGTTGTTGTTTTTTTTTTTGCCTTTTTGGGGGTGTGAGAGGTCCCTGGCCAAAGACATTAACAGGTTTCAGGTTTGTTCCCCAAGTCTCCAAGAAGCACAGCATTGAGAGAAGAGCCTCCAGACCTACACCACATCTCAAGTCGTCGAAATTAAAGGTGACCTTATTCCATGTTTAGGGAACCGAAGTTTCCCACCCAGCCGGCACTCAGTCTGAGTCCGCTGGTATAAATTAAGAATGAGAAAACAACGAAGGTCACCAAACTTTAGCTATAAAGTCTTTTGGAATATGCATGTATATTCCTACTGAAACCATCAAGCTTTACTCAGAAAGCTACAGAGGTGGTTGACGACTCCATGAGAGCAGAATTCCCCCACATTCATTAGAGGCTGGGGCTGTGCTTGTCCAAGAGAAAAATTCTGTTGATTCTTTTGGGAGAACAGTTGTGGACTGTTCATGCGACTGATTTCAGCAGTGCCAACATCTGGGGCCATCCATAGAAGTACCTTTCCCTTGTTTGTCTGGAAGAGGGGACATCAGAAATCCATCCCACCAGTGTGTCCCACCAGCAGCAGAGCGCTGGACATCCATATTCAATCCCCAATGGTGGCATAATCACCTGAGATCATCAAGGAGGGATGTTTCTCTTATTGTACATCAGCCCACCATGCTTACTTGAAGTGACAGATGACAATGTTACCTGTGGTGATAAGAAAATCCTTTCCTTATAGGCGGAAGCAGAGGAGTTAATAATACCAGCGTGTTCATCGAGGTTCATGATATAAGTGGACATTAAGGGTTGAGCGGTGAATAAACAGTGATTTCCTATATTTCCCCCGTGCATAGAAAATTTAAAAGCGACACATAATAGACATTCAGTGAGAGGAAATAGCATCCAGCGAGAATCATCGAGCAGTGAATGAACTGATTTCCTATATTTCCCCTGTGCATAAGACAATTCAAAAGAGACACATAATATGCGTTAAGTAGGAGGAACCGGTATCCAGTGAACAATATCAGACAGAAACATTTGTTATATATTTCCACGACATGGGCAAGTAATTAATTACTAGTTAATTATTTTGTGTCATTCAATGGTAATTCGAATTAGGAATCCCCACCCACGGAAAGTGAGTCCAAGACGCCATGTCTTCCAGCATGTTTTGTTTTGCTTTGTTTTTTTTTCCCATGTACAGGTATTTTTCTACCCCGCTTCATTTGGGTACCAAGGTGAGAACTGAGAAATTACTGACTCATCCCATGGAACTGATGGATGTTGCTGGCAGAAGCAGGGCTACCAGAATCAGACCGGGGAAACAAAAACTGGGTTTGCCTGCATAGTCATGGGAATTATATATCTTTTTCAGTGGCAAGGGAGTCTGCATCTTGGTTTGCAGGTGATCTAGTGGATAGCATGCATGTTATTCCGGTCGGGTTTTTTTTTGGGTTACAAGTAGGGATTGTTAATTTAAGGGGATGCCTATGTAAAATTTATTTTTGGTGCCCCTATGTATTGCATCCATGGAGTTAAGTGTTGATGTTGCTGTTAGGGTTGCTGGTTTATTTTGTATGCAGACTGCATATTCCTCATGGCCACTCATAAGATATGGTATTATCTTTTGTCAGGGACTGACTTTTGTAAATTGTCACTGATGTATGTTTTTAAGGCAGGTTCAGAAAATATAACTGGTAACAGATTTACATTGAGAGGTTTAAGTCCCATGATGAAACCCACTTAACTGATTATTTACTTAAATAGTCCTAGTGTTTTGTCTAAACCCTAAGGGTCTAGAGTATTCGACGGGGACCGTCGAAAAATTGGGGGTGAGATGTGTAATCGCTTGACGCGATTGTCGTGTCCTCCTTTACAGTGTCGTCCCTGGAGTGAAGAGAGTCGACACCCACATTATAATATTTTTTTTTCTCTCAATATTCTGGAGAATCCACCGGCTTCCGTCCAACACACTCCATCAGCCTATGGACACCTTTTCCTATCACTCTCTCACTGTCGTACTATGCCTCCCTCTCATACTTCCCAACGCAACATACTCAACAACTCTTGCTTCTAGAAATTAATAAAGATTAATTTATTAAAGAAAAGTGTAACGTGTATGAGACGTTTATGCGAAGAAAATGTGTGACGTGTTCTATAAAGTGTGTAGAATCGGACTCTCAGACCACAACCCAGTCAGCTGATCCCAGCAAGGATAGACCACAGCACGTTACGTCAGAACATGTACATCTCACCCCGTGCCGAAACCATCTTGCCGGATACTGCTTTGCCTCTGTAGACCTCTTTTAATCCAATTTCATGATCATCCGAAATAGACACCGGTGGTATTAACAGTTAATCATGGACCGGTTGCACCCTACACAATGTCCGTTCCTATCGTTCCTTAAAAAAAACTGCACAAGTCCTTTGTAGTGTGTACACAGTCATTAATGTTAATTGTTAATGTGATTGATCCTCACTCGTGTCTATCTAGCCTCACGTATAATGTCTTGTGTTCTATTACACGAGATTATATAACACTAGGTAACTATTAGACTGTTCTCATTTAGTTACTACTGTCTGATGCTGTGTGGTGCATCAGTAATCATCACTATCTTTGGTGAATCAACTTCCTCCTAGCTTTAGTTACGTTCTGTATGCAACTTTATTGATTGTTGAACTGGTGTTCTTCCGAATGGGATTTGATTCTTTCCCAAAAACTTGTTGAGTTTCCTTGGATCTGGTAGGGAACCTAGGATAGAAACAACACATCTGGTGATAGTACTAGTCACTGATCCTTTCGGCTGAATGTAAGCCTATCGCTTTGCTTAATGATCTTTAGCTAACTAGACTTAGTCATAGAGCAGATTAGCTACCCACCTAGAGCCGAATCAGGCTATGACAAAGAAAGACCCATACAGAGTGCAAAACCCCAGCGGGCAAGTTCCCAGTCTCCCAATTATCCATCAGTACTCTATTCTTAACTAGCAGAGCTAATATCACTATTCTACTCTAACTAGTTTCCACTAACAGTGCTAATCATCACACTTTAGTTTAACAAGGCCACAGTCTATATTAATTAGAACGAATATATTATAATAGGTTATACCTTACAGCACTGCAGTTTACACTAAATTACATCTAATGGTAGCCATACAGGCTCGTGTAAACTAAATCAAATATCTCCTTCACACGTTAGATGTTCTAACTGCTGCAGTGACAAGCATGTCTGCCTAAATCCACATCTTTCAAGTCCCCCCTAGTTGGTCCCAACTCGGGTTTATATGGCAAACTACCAAAGTTGGCCACGTGACGTTATCCTTTATGCCCCCACATAGGTGGCACATTGGCAGATCATCCCCTGTCAGGGATCCATCCCCCCTTCTGGCTCCCTAAATGTTAGATTTGTCATCACTGCTTGAGACATCCAAAACAAGCCAGCGAGTTCCTGTATACCCGCAACAACAGTTGCAAATAACCCCGTCAATCTTCTCGATGTTCCGGAAACCAAGAATTGACATATGTACTGTTACTTCCGTGCTAAGTACTTCCGTTTTCCCTCTGATATGTTTATGACTTGTCAAAGTGATATATGATTCAGCACCCTCACTTCCTCTATACCTCTGCCACTGTTTAATTTAGTCCGACAGGTGATGGCCAACATCCGATTGCCACTATGACCCCACTGCTTCCATTTGTATTCAAATGTTGACAAACTGTCACGGCGCTGCCGGGATCTGTCTCCATCACCACCAAATGTTCCAAATCCGTTTGAGATGTACACGTGCAGCTACAAATATGGTCCTGGGATTTTGACATCCGCTTTGTTTTTTTCAGTTAGTAAAAATAGTTGTCGCTGGCAGATCGTCCGCTTAATCAGAAATCTCTATAATAATCAACTGGTTAAACACACGGTTTTATTTTGTGACATAGGCCCCCTCCTAAGAGAGTAGTCCATCTCACTCTTCTCCACCGTGAGTTTGATCCAGATGATTCATTCTTCTTCTTCAGAAGCTGGGTGTTTTGACAAGAAATCCGCTCCAACATTTTCCTTCCCAGGAATGTACTCCACTGTGAAATTATAAGGTTGAAGTAACAACGACCACCGCATCAAACGGGCGTTGAGCTTCTGAGAAGTAGCCAGGAACATCAGGGGCTGATGATCCGACTGGACCCGAAACTTAACTCCATACAAATAGGGCTGAAATTTTTGCACTGCCCCATACGAGGGACAAGCACTCTCTCTCGACGGTTGAATAATTCCTCTCCGCCTGTAGAAGTTTCTTACTTGCGTATGCCACAGGTTTCAAAACCGAAGCATCGTCTTTTCCTTCCTGTAACAAAGCGGCTCCAATTCCAATCGCACTCGCATCTGTTCTCAACACAAATTGTTTGGAAAGGTCAGGGAGCTGTAATACAGGTTTTGCTGACTAAGGCCTCCTTTAACTGACTATAGGCATTCTCACATTCTGGTGTCCAAATGATTTGGTCCGGGAATCCCTTTTTCAAGGTTCGGTCAACGGAGCTCCCAGTTCAGTGAAATGTGGGATAAATTTGTGGTAGAACCCACACAACGAGAGAAAAGATCGCACATCCTTCTTCGTTTTTGGCCTAGGTGCATTTCTGATTTTCTCCAGGTTCTTCTCTTCTGGAACATGTGTCCTGGAGTGATGGTGTGACCTAGAAATTCCAGAGTCTGGTAACCAATCATGCACTTGGTTGGACGAGCGGTATGCCCTGCTTCCTTGAGCCTATTAAATACTCTCTCCAAGGATTGTAAGTGGTCATCCAGGCTGTCACTGGAAATCAGAATATCATCCATGAATGAGATGATGGATGGATCCTGTAACGGATCTAGTAAAGTCCTCATCATGCGTGTAAACACACTAGGTGCATTGCTGAGTCAAAGGGCATGACCCTTGAATTCGTAGTGTCCACTGGGTGTACTGAAAGCTAACAGTGGTCGAATCTCCGGTTTGACTGGTATCTGATAGTACCCCCGACTCAGATCCACCTTTGAAAAGTACCGAGCCTTATGGAGCCTAGCGAATAACTGAGTTGGATTCGGCAAAGGTTCCACCTGAAACTGTGTATGACTGTTCAGAAGTCGGTAATCTATACGCAACCTGTGTTCTCCACTTGGTTTGCGTAACAAAACTACCCCCGCATTGTATGGGGATGTGGATGGTGCAATCACGTCATCCTCCAGCAGTCTTTGTATTTCCTCCGTCCAGGGCCTTTTCTTTAGAGAATGGCACTGGGTAAACCTTTTGGCGAACAGGCTCCTGGGTGGTCAAAGTCATCTCGAACTCACCAACCTCGTTCGTCCTGGTTTATCAGTCAGTATCTCCTATGAGACTTGAGAACCTGGGTTATCCTTTCCCTCTCCTGGGAGGTCAGATCAGGGTTCACTTGCACATCCCTATAGGTTTCCTGGTGTTCCAAGGGATATTCCCTGCCCTCGCTGGTTCCCACTTCTGTCTCCACTGCAACTGCCATTGCCATGAGGTGAGCTGCCTTGTCTCCGGGTCTCTCTTCGTATTTCCGCAAGAGATTGATATGGAAAATCTTCGACTTTCCCCGGATCCGGATTTGATAGTTGGTTCTGGATATCTACCCTTTCCACGGGAAATGGTCCTTGCCAAACCTATCTCCAGTTTGTTGTTTCCCGTTTGGAGTAGCAAACAAGACTTTATCTCCCACCTCTAGAGATCTTTCTTTAGACCTACGGTTGTAGTAAGCCGCATGTCTTTTCCTGGCCTTTTTCAAGTTTTGATTTGCCAGAGTCCATCCCTTGTGGAGTTTTTCTTTCAGTTCCTCCACGTATTTATAGGATGAGAATCACTTCTTCTGACGTCCCTCTTCAGTCCAACTCCTCAACATGGCTTCCAACGGTCCTTTGATTGGACGACCAAACAGCAACGTAGCGGGTGGTAGTCCTGTTGAGCCATGAGGAACTTCCCGATAGGCAAAGAGTGCTGCTGGGATATATTCATCCCACCTATCAGGTTTTTCCTGCGCTAGTTTCCTGAGCATTGTCATCAACGTGCCGTTGAAACGCTCTACTTGTCCATTGGCTTGAGGGTGGTAAGGGCTGGTATGTATGTGGTTAGAGTGAAACACCCTAAATACCTCCTCCATGAGTTTTTCCACAAAACTGAGATCCATTGTCCGTCAGAATTTGATCCGGAAAGCCTAATCTGGTAAAGGCCTCCATCAGTGCGTCCGCCACTCTTTCGAGTCAATCGTGGTCAACGGTATAGCCTCACCCCACATTGTACAGCAATCCACCATTGTGAGTATATACATGTTCCTCTTCCTAGTCCTGGGAAGTGGACCCACGATATCGATGGCTACCCTCTCGAAAGGAGAGTTCATGATGGGCATCTCACCCAACACCACCGGTGCTGTCCAGTGTTTTCGGTGCCACCCTCTGGCACTCAGGGCATGACTTCACATACGACGCACATCTTCTGTCATTCCCGGCCAATAGTAGTGGCAGGAAATCCGCTGCATGGTGGCGGCAATACCATGTGTCCACTAAAGGAGATGGTATGCCCCATATGAAGAATCTGGGACCTGTGAGCTTTCGGGACGACCAACTGACCGTATAGGTTGTCTCCCCTTCCTGCTCTCCTGTAGAGTATCCTATTCTTCATGTAGTACTGCCCCCGTCCTGGTGGATCAGCACTTTTCTGCAGCTCTTTGTAGCAAGGACCGTAAAGTATCATCCTCACTCTGGGCAGTTCGTAGCTCCCCGGCATTGGGTTAGTCACAATTGCGTCTGCCTCTTCCGTTTTTGTCTGAGAGCGAGTCTGCATTGCTCCCATATGGATTGGCTCCCTGGGCATTCCCAGAAAGACATACCGGCAACCTAGGATGACTGGAAAAAATGGGATCGGTCAATACAGCGGCCTTGATGGTGCCGGTGACGTACCTTGACCGAATCTCCACATTAGCAATGGGCAACTTCATGACTACAGCACTCTTCTGTGCAGGCTGTATATCCAATGTCTCACCTGTGAATTGTTCTGGATGTACCAGATCCGCAGAAATCACGGCCTCCCCGTCCAGTCCTGTGTCGTATAAACACTCCACTTGACGACCGTTAACCTCTACCAATTCCACTACAGGTGGTTTTTCCTGGTCTGGAGTCTCTTCCTCGGCCTCGACCTGTTCGGTGGGCTCCAACTTAGGTTTCCCTGAGCACACGACGAATTGAGTGTCTCCTGACTTTTCCCTGCAGTCAATAGCAATGTGCGTGTTTGACTTGCATTGGTTGCACCATTTCCCTGTCCTAGATTTTCTAGTGCCAGACTTGAGTGAGCTCTCCTGGTGGCGAGCTTCCTTGTTGACCTTGGCATTTTCCGTGACAACTTCCTTGGACGTCACTTGACATGCTGCAAAGTGAGGGTTCTTAGCCTTAGATTTGCAGTCCCTCGTATTGTGAGAGGGTGACTTACAAATTGAACACCACTTCTCAGACCACGGTCGTTTAGGTGTAGAGCTTGAAGTGCTCTTGCTTCCCTCCTTCTTCTTCTCTGAACTATCCTCTGATTTTTGCACATAAGGTTCCCACTTTTTTGTTCCTGAGTTTTTGGCTTTCTTCTTGTCATGTTTCTCTTGACTTTTGGTGTTGGTGGAAAGGTTTCCCCTGCCTCCCCATGTACCTCGACGAACCGTTCTGCTAATTTAGTCACGAGGTCAATACGTTCCGCTCCTTGTTCTCCCAGGAACGTCCTGAGAGGTTTAGACATTTGCTTCTTCAGCTGGTCGACCACCATGAGCTCTTCCAGATTCTCATAGTCATGTGCGAACCCAGCCAAATCCATCCACTTATGGAGATAAGATTTTATACGCAAACTGTAGGCTGCAAACAACTCCCCCGGTTCTCGTTTCGCTGCTCGAAATTTTTTCCGGTAGGTATGTGACGTAACCTCGAATCGTTTCAGCAGAGCCGTCTTTAACTCATCATAATTGTTCTCATGTCCTGGTGGCAGGCGAGTATAAACCTCGTAACCGGTCCCGCGTAATCCCTGGGATAGCTTAAGATTCCATTTGTTACGCTCCAGACCCATAGCAACTGACATAGCCTCGAAGCGTTGAAGGTACTGGTCAATCTTCTCTTTGTCCTCCTCGTAGACCGCCAAAGGAAACTTCATAGCATGGTACCCATGTCCACCTACTGGTGTTGAGCCTGGGATGGAGGAACCTCCAACTGCTCCCTCAGTTTCTCCATTAGATTGACTCTTCAACTCGAGTTCCCTCATCCGGTACTCGTGCTCCCTTTTCTGTGCTTCCTGTTCAGCTTCTAATTTCCTAGCTGTTTGCTCAGCTTAAAATTTCCTAGCTGCTTGCTTAGCTTCCAATTTCCTAGCTGCTTGCTCAGCTTCCAATTTCTTAGCTGCTTGTTCCAACTATATCCTTCTCAATTCCAGCTCGGCCTTTCGATCTTCCCGTTCTGCTTGACGATACTCTCTCTCCACTTCCTGTATGTAATCCGTTAGAGCAGAACCCGCCAATCCCATTTCTTCCCCCTTTGCCTTTAATTCTGCTGTGCTAAGTTTAGGGGTGGCCATTATACAGAGAGGTCAGCGAGCAGGTCTAGTACAATATAACTGCAAATTACTATACAGATATATGAACAAGTACTATAAATCTAGATATTACCATGCACAGCACATTCACTCAGTGACAAGAGTAGAACCAGGACCACAGACCTATGCAGACGTGTGAAGTGTGAACAGGTAAGATATTAATTAGTCCTAACCCCTATCCACATTCACTCTAGCTGGATTCTCCAAAATGATATCTCCCTCTTATAACTAAGGATCCCGTGTCAAAGACCCCGTTGTCAGAAGATCCCACTGTCAAAGGTTCCTGCTTGCAGGAGATCTCGCTGTCCAAGGGTTTCCGTTTACGGGAGATCCCGCTGTCCAAAGATCCCGTTTACGAGAGATCCCGCTGTCCCAAAAATCACGTTTACGAGAGATCCCGCTGTCCAAAGATCACGTTTACGAGAGATCCCGCTATCCAAAGATCCCGGGAAAAGCCCCCCAAAAATGTCGTGTCCTCCTTTACAGTGTCGTCCCCTGGAGTGAAGAGAGTCGACACCCAACATTATAATATTTTTTTTCTCTCAATATTCTGGAGAATCCACCAGCTTCCGTCCAACACACTCCATCAGCCTATGGACACCTTTTCCTATCACTCTCTCACTGTCGTACTATGCCCCCTCTCATACTTCCCAACGCAACATACTCAACAACTCTTGCTTCTAGAAATTAATAAAGATTAATTTATTAAAAGAAAAGTGTAACGTGTATGAGACGTGTATGCGAAGAAAATGTGTGACGTGTTCTATAAAGTGTGTAGAATCGGACTCTCAGACCACAACCAGTCAAGCTGATCCCCAGCAAGGATAGACCACAGCACGTTACGTCAGAAACATGTACATCTCACCCCGTGCCGAAACCATCTTGCCGGATACTGCTTTGCCTCTGTAGACCTCTGGTAATCCAATTTCATGATCATCCGAAATAGACACCGGTGGTATTAACAGTTAATCATGGACCGGTTGCACCCTACACAATGTCCGTTCCTATCGTTCCTTAAAAAAAACTGCACAAGTCCTTTGTAGTGTGTACACAGTCATTAATGTTAATTGTTAATGTGATTGATCCTCACTCGTGTCTATCTAGCCTCACGTATAATGTCTTTGTGTTCTATTACACGAGATTATATAACACTAGGTAACTATTAGACTGTTCTCATTTAGTTACTACTGTCTGATGCTGTGGTGGTGCATCAGTAATCATCACTATCTTTGGTGAATCAACTTCCTCCTAGCTTTAGTTACGTTCTGTATGCAACTTTATTGATTGTTGCAACTGGTGTTCTTCGAATGGATTTGATTCTTTCCCAAAAACTTGTTGAGTTCCTTGGATCTGGTAGGGAACCTAGGATAGAAACAACACATCTGGTGATAGTACTAGTCACTGATCCTTTCGGCTGAGTGTAAGCCTATCGCCTTGCTTAATGATCTTTAGCTAACTAGACTTAGTCATAGAGTAGATTAGCTACCCACCTAGAGCCGAATCAGGCTATGACAAAGAAAGACCCATACAGAGTGCAAAACCCCAGCGGGCAAGTTCCCCGTCTCCCAATTATCCATCAGTACTCTATTCTTAACTAGCAGAGCTAATATCACTATTCTACTCTAACTAGTTTCCACTAACAGTGCTAATCATCACACTTTAGTTTAACAAGGCCACAGTCTATATTATTTAGAACGAATATATTATAATAGGTTATACCTTACAGCACTGCAGTTTACACTAAATTACATCTAATGGTAGCCATAAAGGCTCGTGTAAACTAAATCAAATATCTCCTTCACACGTTAGATGTTCTAACTGCTGCAGTGACAAGCATGTCTGCCTAAATCCACATTTTCAAGTCCCCCTAGTTGGTCCCAACTCGGGTTTATATGGCAAACTACCAAAGTTGGCCACGTGACGTTATCCTTTATGCCCCCACACAGGTGGCACATTGGCAGATCATCCCCTGTCAGGGATCCATCCCCCCTCTGGCTCCCTCCATGTTAGATTTGTCATCACTGCTTTGAGACATCCAAAACAAGCCAGCGAGTTCCTGTATACCCCCAAAAACAGTTGCAAAATAACCCCGTCAATCTTCTCGATGTTCCGGAAACCAAGAATTGACATATGTACTTTTACTTCCGTGCTAAGTACTTCCGTTTTCCCTCTGATATGTTTATGACTTGTCAAAGTGATATATGATTCAGCACACTCACTTCCTCTTATACCTCTGCCACTGTTTAATTTAGTCCGACAGGTGATGGCCAACATCCGATTGCCACTATGACCCCACTGCTTCCATTTGTATTCAAATGTTGACAAACTGTCACGGCGCTGCCGGGATCTGTCTCCATCACCACCAAATGTTCCAAATCCGTTGAGATGTACACGTGCAGCTACAAATATTGTCCTGGGATTTTGACATCCGCTTTGTTTTTTTCAGTTAGTAAAAATAGTTGTCGCTGGCAGATCGTCCGCTTAATCAGAAAATCTCTATTAATAATCAACTGGTTAAACACACGGTTTTATTTTGTGACAGCGATACATGATGATGATGATGTTACCAATACCAGCGTCCCTTGCAGTGCTCCGGGGTATGACGGGAAGCCGCTCTGGAAGCAAGGATAAATAGAGGCGCGTGTCAGTTTCCCGGTCTCTCCAAACCAGACAACCGTGGCCGAAGGAGCGATTATGTAGAGATGATCAAATAGGGAGTCTTTAACCAGCCCTCCCCAGTCACTGGACCAGAGCAGGGAGTCACAAATGCCTCTAGATTTAACCATGACTGGCTTGTGTGGCCCACACACGAGGCGAGGAAATCCATCACAATAACTGGCAATTTGTAAGCCCACTCTTGGTAGTGACCCCTGGCCATGTTTGTGGTTTGTAGAGCAAACTTGAGCCCCGGCTCTGGTTAATGTCGTAGGCCACTCACATCCCCTTTCGTATACCCTTTGGTATACCCTTTTGTATACCCTTCGTATACCTGTTTATGCGTGTTTATGCCACTATATCTCTGCTGTTAGGGTTATGGTTTTGTTACTCGTTATGTTATGGTTTTTCGCTGTATCTGGTCCCAGTCGACTTATGTGATGCGGGTGTCTTGTGTGGGTATTGAGGGTGCCCTTCGACTCAACTGAACATGATTGAGGTCTCACTGTCATTTAGAGACCGCCCCTGTAGTTAGTACTAGGCAGCAGTTATCTCTGTGGGATTTCAGATTCCCATTTCTGTATGTACCAACTGTCCATGAGTCCTGAGATGATTACAATAAGAGTCCATACCTGCTGTTACCATTGTCTGTTTACGTTAAGGCTCTGTTGTTGCCATGTCCTTGTTGGGTTGTGGAGATAGGTACCTAGTCATGTGCATAGCGATGTTAGGCAGCAGTGATTACTGTGGGAACATAGGTTCCCATTTCTGTATATGTCAGTTATGTGACATGCCAGGATGGATGTTTGTCACTAAACCATGCAGTTCTGTCAATAAAAACCTAATTTTGTTGTTCTTAATTTGTTTTGTTTAGTCTGTAGTTTGTTGTGTAAACTCATTGATCCTGTTACAGTCTAGCAGTGTAATCTTCTGTCTGGGGTGTACAACAGTATAACCCCGCCCTAAGAACTCCTGGAATCTTCTGTCTAAATTCTACCCCTTTTCTTGTTAACAGAGGAGGATATACACAGTGCTCTTTCTCTATTTCTCCTTATTGTCCTTTTCTTCTCTGGCCCATTTAAAGTCAGTGTTGCGCTTCTTTGTCTTTGAGCACCTAAGTATAGGAAATTACATCTTCCTGTCCTTGATATTATTCTACCTCCTATGACATTACAACAAAAATGGCAGCGGAAATTAAAATAATGAGTATTAACATTCGAGGTATAAGATCCAAAATTAATCATCTTATACCACTCATACACAAATATAAACCTGATTTTATACTCATACAGGAAACTAACGTTAACACCGACGAGCATGCATCATATATCACAACATGCTTAGGTGTAAGACATTCATGTTTCAGTCTTAAGTACTCAACATATCGGATTGGGTACAGAAATAATACAAACATCGGACAGGTGGCAGATTATAGAGAAGGACAGGGACTGCCAGGGTAGGATAGCTATAGTGCAGGTGGGAAATAACATACATAAATACACTATTGTCAACATACACGCACAGCCTGATACAGAAAATTTTCCCCGGCCGCTCTTTCCTTTTTTTTTTCCAAAAAAAACTTTGGAAAAAATTT
>JACEFZ010026639.1:0-15140 GCA_014155875.1 Cepaea nemoralis
ACCCCCAAATTTTTTTGGTTTTACCCCCCGCCCCCGGTCACCACGAATGATGTCTCAACTCTATTTGGTGGGTCAATGCGGTTGATAGGGTCGTTCGCTTTGCGTCAACCAGTGAGGATCCTACTTCAGTTTGACAAACGACGTACCCAACGTCGGACAGTGCAAATCCCTGGGGAAATTCCCCATAAAAATCTCCGTTCTGGTCAATCAGGGCTCCCCTTCAGCACGGGGAATTCTAAAAAAATTTGTTATTTTAAAATTTAACCAAACTTCTTTGGTTAACCAATTTTTAAAACCCTTACTGCGCGCATCAAGCGGCTGAAAGGTTGGTTGTGATACACGGGCAAAAGTGTTGAGGAATCCAGCTAATTAATAAATTGCACACCGATAAAGTATTACATAGATAAAAAAATGGAGTTATTACTTATTAACCGCCCCTAGTAGATATGTTGACAGTGGGATTTCTTTTTCAATGGATTAAAGTTAGCTGCAACAGGACGTCGCAGTCAACCCTAGGATTGTTTTTGCTGTCTGTGATATCTTGACAAGTTTACGTTCAGTAGTTTGCCATTGATTTCTGAACCACCGGCACCCATACTATTTCGTAAACAGCCAACACGTCTGCTGCCAAATCGCCCACACATCTGAAGGATATTGGCATCACTCTGTACACATCTGAAGGATATTGGCATCACTCTGTACACATCTGAAGGATATTGGCATCACTCTGTACACATCTGAAGGATATTGGCATCACTCTGTACACATCTGAAGGATATTGACATCACTCTGTACACATCTGAAGGATATTGGCATCACTCTGTACACATCTGAAGGATATTGGCATCACTGTGTACACATCTGAAGGATATTGACATCACTCTGTACACACCTGAAGGATATTGACATCACTCTGTACACATCTGAAGGATACTGACATCACTCTGTACACACCTGAAGGATATTGACATCACTCTGTACACATCTGAAGGATATTGGCATCACCCTGTACACACCTGAAGGATATTGGCATCACTCTGTACACACCTGAAAGATATTGACATCACTCTGTACACATCTGAAGGATATTGGCATCACTCTGTACACATCTGAAGGATATTGGCATCACTCTGTACACATCTGAAGGATATTGACATCACTCTGTACACACCTGAAGGATATTGGCATCACTCTGTACACACCTGAAGGATATTGGCATCACTCTGTACACACCTGAAGGATATTGGCATCACTCTGTACACATCAGAAGGATATTGGCATCACTCTGTACACATCTGAAAGATATTGGCATCACCCTGCACACACCTGAAGGATATTGGCATCACTCTGTACACATCTGAAGGATATTGGCATCACTCTGTACACATCTGAAGGATATTGACATCACTCTGTACACACCTGAAGGATATTGGCATCACTCTGTACACATCGGAAGGATATTGGCATCACTCTGTACATACCTGAAGGATATTGGCATCACCCTGTACACATCAGAAGGATATTGGCATCACTCTGTACACATCTGAAAGATATTGGCATCACCCTGCACACACCTGAAGGATATTGGCATCACTCTGTACACATCTGAAGGATATTGGCATCACTCTGTACACATCTGAAGGATATTGGCATCACTCTGTACACACCTGAAGGATATTGACATCACTCTGTACACACCTGAAGGATATTGACATCACTCTGTACACATCTGAAGGATATTGGCATCACTCTGTACACATCTGAAGGATATTGGCATCACTCTGTACACATCTGAAGGATATTGGCATCACTATGTACACATCTGAAGGATATTGACATCACTCTGTACACATCTGAAGGATATTGGCATCACTCTGTACACATCTTAAGGATATTGGCATCACTCTGTACACACCTGAAGGATACTGGCATCACTTTGTACACATCTTAATTGTATTGGCATCACTCTGTATACATATGAAGGATATTGCCTGCACTCTGTACACATCTGAAGGATATTGACTGCACTCTGAACATATCTAAAGGATGTTGAAAGACCCTGTTCACATCTGAAGGATGTTGAAAGCCCCCTGTTCACATCTGAAGGATGTTGAAAGCCCCATGTTCACATCTGAAGGATATTGGCATCACTCTGTACACATCTGAAGGATATTGACATCACTCTGTACACACTTGAAGGATATTGGCATCACTCTGTACACATCTGAAGGATATTGGCATCACCCTGCACACACCTGAAGGATATTGGCATCACTCTGTACACATCTGAAGGATATTGGCATCACTCTGTACACATCTGAAGGATATTGGCATCACTCTGTACACACCTGAAGGATATTGACATCACTCTGTACACACCTGAAGGATATTGACATCACTCTGTACACATATGAAGGATATTGGCATCACTCTGTACACATCTGAAGGATATTGGCATCACTCTGTACACATCTGAAGGATATTGACATCACTCTGTACACATCTGAAGGATATTGGCATCACTCTGTACACACCTGAAGGATACTGGCATCACTTTGTACACATCTTAATTGTATTGGCATCACTCTGTATACATATGAAGGATATTGCCTGCACTCTGTACACATCTGAAGGATATTGACTGCACTCTGAACATATCTAAAGGATGTTGAAAGCCCCCTGTTCACATCTGAAGGATGTTGAAAGCCCCCTGTTCACATCTGAAGGATGTTGAAAGCCCCCTGTTCACATCTGAAGGATATTGGCATCACTCTGTACACATCTGAAGGATATTGGCATCACTCTGTACACATCTGAAGGATATTGGCATCACTCTGTACACATCTGAAGGATATTGGCATCACTCTGTACACATCTGAAGGATAATGACATCACTCTGTACACACCTGAAGGATATTGGCATCACTCTGTACACATCGGAAGGATATTGGCATCACTCTGTACACACCTGAAGGATATTGGCATCACTCTGTACACATCTGAAGGATATTGGCATCACTCTGTACACATCTGAAGGATATTGGCATCACCCTGCACACACCTGAAGGATATTGGCATCACTCTGTACACATCTGAAGGATATTGGCATCACTCTGTACACATCTGAAGGATATTGGCATCACTCTGTACACACCTGAAGGATATTGACATCACTCTGTACACACCTGAAGGATATTGACATCACTCTGTACACATCTGAAGGATATTGGCAATCACTCTGTACACATCTGAAGGATATTGACATCACTCTGTACACATCTTAAGGATATTGCAATCACTCTGTACACACCGGAAGGATACTGGCATCACTTGTACACAATCGTAATTGTATTGGCATCACTCTGTATACATATGAAGGATATTGCCTGCACTCTGTACACATCTGAAGGATATTGACTGCACTCTGAACATATCTAAAGGATCTTGAAAGACCCTGTTCACATCTGAAGGATGTTGAAAGCCCCCTGTTCACATCTGAAGGATGTTGAAAGCCCCCTGTTCACATCTGAAGGATATTGGCATCACTCTGTACACATCTGAAGGATATTGACATCACTCTGTACACATCTGAAGGATATTGGCATCAAATCTGTACCATCTGAAGGATTTTGGGATCACTCTGTACACATCTGAAAGGGTATTGACATCACTCGTAACACCTGAAGGATATTGGCATCACTCTGTACCATCGGAAGGGTATTGGCATCAGTCTGTACACACTCTGAAGGATATTGACATCACTCTGTACACACTGAAGGATATTGGCATCATTTTACACATCTAAGGATATTGGCATCACTCTGTACACACCTGAAGGATATTGGCATCACTTTGTACACATCGAAGTATATTGGCATCACTCTGTACACATCTGAAGGATATTGCCCACTCTGTACACACCTGAAGGATATTGACATCACTCTGTACAATCTAAGGATTTGACACACCTGTTCACATCTGAAGGATATTGAACCACTCTGTTCACATCTGAAGGATTTGACACACTCTGTCACATCTGAAGGATATTGGCATCACTCTGTACACATCGAAGGATATTGACATCACTCGTACACATCTGACAGGATATTGGCATCACTCTGTAACCATCTGAAGGGATATTTGTCATCCCTCTGTACACATCTGAAGGGATATTGACCATCACTCTGTACACACCTGAAGGATATTGGCATCACTCTGTACACATCGGAAGGGATATTGGCATCAGTCTGAGTACAACACCTGAAGGATATTGGCAATCACTCTGTACACATCTTAAGGATAATGGCATCACTCGTGTACACACCTGAAGGATATTGGCATCACCCTGCACACACCTAGAAGGATTATTGGCATCACTCTGTACACATCTGAAAGATATTGGCATCACTATGTACACATCTGAAGGATATTGGCATCACTCTGTACACACCTGAAGGATACTAGCATCACTTTGTACACATCTTATTGTATTGCGCATCACTCTGTATACATATGAAGGATATTGCCTGCACTCTGTACACATCTGAAGGATATTGATGCACTCTGAACATATCTAAAGGATGTCGAAAGCCCCCTGTTCACATCTGAAGGATGTTGAAAGCCCCCTGTTCACATCTGAAGGATGTTGAAAGCCCCCTGTTCACATCTGAAGGATATTGGCATCACTCTGTACACATCTGAAGGATATTGGCATCACTCTGTACACATCTGAAGGATATTGGCATCACTCTGTACACATCTGAAGGATACTGGCATCACTCTGTACACATCTGAAGGATATTGACATCACTCTGTACACACCTGAAGAATATTGGCATCACTCTGTACACATCGGAAGGATATTGGCATCACTCTGTACACACCTGAAGGATATTGGCATCACTCTGTACACATCTGAAGGATATTGGCATCACTCTGTACACATCTGAAGGATATTGGCATCACCCTGCACACACCTGAAGGATATTGGCATCACTCTGTACACATCTGAAGGATATTGGCATCACTCTGTACACATCTGAAGGATATTGGCATCACTCTATACACACCTGAAGGATATTGACATCACTCTGTACACACCTGAAGGATATTGACATCACTCTGTACACATATGAAGGATATTGGCATCACTCTGTACACATCTGAAGGATATTGGCATCACTCTGTACACATCTGAAGGATATTGACATCACTCTGTACACATCTTAAGGATATTGGCATCACTCTGTACACACCTGAAGGATACTGGCATCACTTTGTACACATCTTAATTGTATTGGCATCACTCTGTATACATATGAAGGATATTGCCTGCACTCTGTACACATCTGAAGGATATTGACTGCACTCTGAACATATCTAAAGGATGTTGAAAGCCCCCTGTTCACATCTGAAGGATGTTGAAAGCCCTCTGTTCACATCTGAAGGATGTTGACTTTACAAATACATACAATACACATAAACATAAATACAGACAATTCACATATACATAAATACAGAAAATACACATATGCATAAATACAGACAATTCACATATACATAAATACAGAAAATACACATATACATGAATACATACAATCCACATATGCATGAATACATACAACACACACATGTATAAATATGTTCATTCATTCAGTAGCATGTCTTTTGCTGAACCTCTCTCCCATAGCAACCTTCCGGAAATCTAGGTCATAAGCAAAATGTCCCGAGTCCGATACACACATCTGGAGATCATCCGTCACACCCTGAACCCATCTTCTCTTTGGCCTCCCTCTTCCTCTCATCCCAGGCATATACCCCTCCATGATTGTTCTCTCCAAACTTTCATGACGTTTCAAGTGACCAAATATTAAAATTTTCTTTGTTTTATCGTCTTCAGTAGTCAACCTTGCTCAATATTCGGCTCTTGTCATGTGGATGCATTTGTTCCTATGAATACATACAATACATATATACTTCTTCTTTTTCTTCTTTCGCTCGCTTGAAATATGTCAATAACTGCAATGTTGTCTCTTGTATGAATTGAACTGTCTTTTTTAGTGTACACAGCGGCCCATAGAGTTTATCTTCCACTGTCGTCTCTCTAGGCCAGAAGGGTTGCCTAGATATGTTATATTTTGGGCAGTCTTGGAGTATGTGCTCTGCTGTCTGCGACGCCAATCCACATGTGCACATGGCTGTGTCACCAATCTTGAATGTTATATACATGTGGTTGCGTAATCTATTGTGTCCTGTTCTGAGGCGCAGAATAATGACTTGTTCTGGTCTGTCCATAACGTGGTAGTCATCTTGAGCAGGTTTCGGTGGCTTTCTGACTGATTTTATCACTCTTTTCTTTTGGTAGTATGTAACGGACACATCAGGCTGTACTTCTTTCACTCCTTCCTTAGCCAATTGATCAGCTCTGTCGTTTCCGGGTACTCCACAGTGGGATGGTATCCACTGTATGGTGACCTTATGCTGACTGCTAAGTTCAGAAAGTAGTGTCCTTAGTACTGGCAATTTCCCAGACAGGAGATCCTCGAGTACTGATTTTGCATCTATCAATAGCACCACAGGTTGTGTACCATTGCCGGTATTTAGTAATTTCTCTGTTGCTATCTTGATTGCCTCAATGAACATGATCAAGAGGATAGAGGTGGGGTGGATCCGAAGAGAATGGTTGCTGTCTCTGGAGCGGTCTCGGCTGGCAAAGATTAGTTTCATCTTCGTGCCAGGGCATGCGGGAGTACAAGGAATATGAGCGGGCTGACAAGCTCGCAGCTGAGGCTACGGTGGAGGGCGGACGCGCCATGGACCAGGCTGACATTCTGAATGCTCTACGAGAAGTAAGCCTTTTGCGTGAACCAAGTGATGACTGTGAATCTACAACCATGGCCAGACTGCGAGAGCAGCAAATTAAAATAGGGGTGCCCAAACAAGAACACTACGCAGGAAGCCAAAGAAGATTGATAAACAAACACAGAACTGGTGTCGTTAGCCGCTACACGCTGCGGGATTTGCTGAGGAGGGGATCCGAGCACTTATAGACTGAATGGTTCGATGTGCAATGAGAATGATCTGTCGACTAACTAACTGATTGCCTCAATTTCAGCATCATAGTTATGGCAGTACTTTCCTGTCGGTACTCTGGTTGTGTCCCTGATATTATTTGGGTATTCTATGTACACTCCCGCTCCTCTATTTCGAACAGCATTTTGTGCTGACCCATCTGTGTAGACACGGATAAAGAAGTCTAGTGGGTATTCGTCATCTAGGAAGCTGAGAGTGGCTGTTCTGCGCTGCACACTGTTCTGTTCTTCCTTGTCAAATATTCCTCTCACTTTTGTCTGGATTTGTAGTGATAGTCTATGTTCATCTTTCCATGGAGTTCGCTCTGGAATAGTTGTTAGGGGGATAACAACTGTGGACAGATCGGTGGTTTCTCTGCAGGGTCGTTTGGGCCTGGTGGATAAAACTACTTCTTTTCAACCGCCCCAAAGCTAGGTTTTCAAATCTGTTCTTCATAGTGTAACCCAGAAAGCTGGGGAACTTTTCTGCTTGTATTAGCGTTTTTGTGTCTCTGCGCTCGCTCAGAGCTTGTGTCCTCCCCATCTTCTCCATTTCCACTATAGGGGTTGATCTCATCCTTCCTGTGGTGACTCTAAGTGCTTGATTTTGCACCTTGTCCGGCTCTTGTAGTGTGGTTTTTGATGCCGAACACCACGCAGTTGACCCGTATTCTAGGTGTGGTCGTATGCTCTGTTGATAAACTTTGTTAAGTATTTTCCCATTGCCTCCCCGTGTGGTTCCACTTAGCTTTCTCAGGATGGCTATTTTCCTTCTGGCTTTTGCTACTGCTTTGTTGATGTGCTTTCTCCATGTCAGCCTGCCATCAAATGTTACTCCAGGGTATGTTGGTTCTTTATCATCTCTTAGGGGTGTTCCATTTATCTGGATAATCCCTGCCTTTTGTTTTGGAGAGAGGGTAAATAGGGTGGTGCTGCACTTGTCAGTGTTTATGCTGACACACCATCTATTTGCCCATGCAGCAAATGTATCTACAGCTCTTTGTAGCAATCTGGTGGCCACTGATGCATGTTCATTTGTGCTCCATAGAACCAGGTCATTGGCATAAATTGCCGCTTTAATTCCATGCGGTAGATTAGCAACAAGATCATTGATACAAATTAGAAAAAGTGTGGGGAACAAGACTCCGCCCTGGGGAACACCGTAACGCAGTAGTACTTTCTTGCTCTTGAGTCCGTCTGTCTGTACTCGGGCTCTTCTGTTGTACAAGTATGCTTTCACCCATTTGTACATTCTTCTATTGACTTTGCAGTTTCTCAGTTTCTTCATCAGACCTTCTTTCCAGACTTTGTCAACGGCTTTTTTCAGATCCATCCACGCCGCAAGCACCAGCTTCTTCTCTTGGAATGCATCCTCAATTTCTTGAGAGAGGTAGGTTGTCTGATCTTCTGTAGAGTAGCACTGCCTAAAGCCAGCCTGCTGTGGCACAATGATGTTTTTACTTTCAATGTACCACTGCAGTCTGTGATTGATGATGCGCTCCAGCGTTTTGCAGAGACAGCTGGTGAGGCTAATTGGTCTGTAGCTAGAGGCAATGGAACTATCTTTCCCTGATTTTAGAAGGGGTATCATGATTGCTTCTCTCCAGGCTTGTGGAACACTGCCTAAGGCTCAACTGTTATTGAAGATCTGCAACAGCTTTGCTTTGGCCTCTGTTCCTAAGTTCCTTATAATTTCATTGGAGATACCATCAGCTGTTGGTGATTTTCTCATTTTCAGATTTGATATGGCTAGCTCCAGTTCGCTGATTGTGATGGGTGCCTCCATAACCTCATGTAAAATTTCCTTCTTTACTGTATGTTGCCGTTTCTCTCGAATCTCTTGTTGTTTCTCTGTACTAATTTTGATATTGTAATATTGTGCGAATGAGTCCGCAAAATGGTCAGCTGCTTGCTTTCTTGTTAAGATGTTTCCATCTTTATGTAGTGCAATTTTTGAGTTTCTCCCTGTTCCCTCATCTTTAAGTTGTTTTATTAGCTTCCACAATTTCTTTGTGTCTCTTTCAAAGTTCAGAGACTCCGTTTTCTCCTGCCAGCTTTTCCGTTTAGCCTGCAGCTTGGCCCTTTGAAATTTGGCTTTTGCATGCTGGAAGTTATTGTGGTGCTCTTGGCTGGGTGTGGCCTCTGCTTGCTTTCTACATACTTCCACATCATTATGCAACTGTTCAAGTTCACTACTCCAGTCTGGTTTATATTGTTTAGGGCTCCTCTAGGTACTGTTTCTCGCGCTTCCTGTAGTATGCATTTCCCAAACTCTTCAACTACTTTATTTATGTCCTTCTCAGTGTTCCGGTTTCTAACCAGTATGCTGGTGCGATGCTTGTACATCGCCCAGTCTGCTTTCTTGTAGTTCCACCTCGAGAAGGTGCTGCTTTCACTTATAAGCTCATTTTCTACAGTTAGAAAGACTGGGCTAAGTTGTTTCCCAACAATTCGTGTAATGTTCCACTCCAGGTCTGGTGAATAAAACGCCAGGTCAGGTGTAGTTGTAGAGTGCCATGATCTCGAGTAGAAAGTATGTGGGTCGGACGGCTTGTTAATCAACATGAATCTATTCTCATCCTGTCAGTCTTCCAGTCTCTCTCTCTCTTCTCTGATCCACGTGATCATAGCCCCAGCTGTGTGAGTGGCTGTTGAAATCGCCACACACAATCATTTTTCTGTTAATGGTAGTGCGTCCAGTGCCTGTGGACGGTCACTTGGACAGTAGTAATTGATCAGATGTAGGTCTGTATTGCCCGTCTTAAGTTTAAGTGTCTGATACTCAGCCCTTTCCATGTAGACTTCGATTTGGGAAGCAGTGATGTTATTTTTTACAAGGGTTAGTATCCCATCTTTTCGCCTGTCCTTTCGGTCAGATCGGTAACACTGGTAGCCTCTGATTTTGAAGGCTATATTTTCGTTGAGGTGAGTTTTTTGCAAGCAACATACGCTTACTTTTTCTTGGCCCAGGATGTTTGCTGACTCCCTCCGCATTCCAGTGCATTATTTTAAGTCTTTGATTAGTATGGCCAGCCGTTCTATTCTCATGTCCCCTGGCTCCACAGGACATCTGAGAAGGACCTCCAGTAGTTGGGGTTGGACCCTTTCAAGACATAGGGCCCGGCACTGCACCTGCCTGGGGGGAAGGGGGAAGGGGGGGGGCAAAGCAGGGCGAGAACCAAAACATTTAGCAATAGTCGACATATTCCATTTTGCGTAATGCGTGGCATCCTGATTTCTGTGGTGCGCCTCCTGGCTGGTTGCCTCCGTCTTCAGCACCTTTCCTTTGCTAGAGCTGACTGTGTCAGAACATGCATGTACATGCATACACATCTAGAGCATACTGGTTATTTTTCGGCGCCAGAAACTCGCCGTCGCTCCTTCTCCTGTTAGTTAAAATAGTTCCACCACATGAAGGAGTTGGACTTTTGCTGCAGAGGTTGTGTATTCACGAGCCATTTGGGGTATTTAAGCAATGTTGGGCGCTCACCCCATAGATAAATACATACAATACATATATACATGAATACATACAATGCATGAAAAAAAACGAGTGTTGAAGTGCTACATGGGACCTGTACTTTTGTATGGATGTGAAGCGTGGACAATGAGCAGACAATTTGAAAAACATCCGATGGGGTTGAAAATGTTGTTTCTGAGGAACATGCAAAGAATACAATGGACAGATAGAACAACCAATGAACAAGTCCTACAAGAAACAAATGAAGACCGTAAACTGATTAGAGAAATTAGACATAGACAGTCCAAATTTTTGGACATGCTAAGAGAAGAAATAAATTAGAGAACTTGGTGACAACTGGAAAGATTGAGGGGAAAAGTTCAAGGGGAAGGCAGGAAAGTAAATACAGGGATGGCTTGGCCACGTTGTGTGGTCGAGACAAGAACACGGAGCTGATCCACGACTCTTGTGATCATGTGAGATGGCGAAAAATGACCGCCCACGCTTATCGGCATGCCGCATGATGATGATACAATACAGATATACATGAATACACACAATACACACACACTAATGCACACAATACACATGTGTACGAAGATACTGACTGATTACCAAAACACCTAGAGGAATATTTGCTTGAGAGAAGATATACACTTTACATAAACACTTGAATACACAAATAGATGAATGCATACAATACACATACATGAATGTATACAATACACATACATGAATGCATACAATACACATATACATAAATTACACATATTGTATAGCTTTATTTGTTGAAGTCCCCACCTACCAAGTCTTTAAGCCCGCCAATTTATGTTCGCTTGCACACACACACACGCACAACCACACACACAAACACACACACACACACACACACACACACGCTGACAACGATCTAACATTTGACTTGAACATGTAGATTGTGTGCATTCAGTCAAGCATGTCACCTCAGACACCACACAACACTCCACCCACGACAAGTTGCCTCTGTGGAAGGCTACAGAGACGTTGGCCGTTTCCTGCAAACTCATGCTGGGAATTTTAAAAAAAGTATGATCATTCAAGGAACAGGCAGTTAGTGCGAACTTGACAAAGCATGACAACAATCAGCAGCCATTGATGTCCTCAGCTGAAAGCGTCGAGCGATGTCACGACACTAGGATATACTGTGAAGTCTTATTTATGCAAATGGCGTTTGAAGGAACGTTATGATACGGGCGGGAATAGAAAATTGCCTTCACAAATCTGCACACACAGACAGATCAGCTTCAGTTCCGTCATTTGACCCCAGATGTTGTTGGTGATCGTATTCATCAGTTCTCTGTATTAACTCTGATCTCGCGTCCCTTGCAAATGGCACGGTTTTTTTTTCCCGTCTAGATGTTTTTGAAAACGAAATGTGCAAATATCATAAATATTCTTAATATTTGGTTAAGCTCTCTCTCTCTCTCTCTCTCTCTCTCTCTCTCCTCTCTCTCTCTCTCTCTCTCTCTATTTCTCCCTCTCTGGTGTTTGAGCGTGGATTGCGACCTGGGACATCTATTGTCAGATAATATAGACTGATTAGGAGAGGGTGGGGTGGGAAAAGAACTTCAGAGGTTGACAGGGGACTTGAACCTGAGTTCTCTGTTGTCAGATAACACAGGCAGCGTGCCTCAGATGTTATCGTGCTAGATGTTGTCGTGTCAGATGTTATTGAAGCTTAACATTTACTGGGTTCCAATTCTAGTTTAGAAAGTTGTTGCAGAAAATAATAAATGTTAAGGGTTGTAGGAACTATTGTGGAATATATAACTACAAAGCTATAGACACGCAACTATAGACATATAACTATATAATTATAGACACACAACTAGGCACATATAACTATAGACATATAACTATACACATATAACTATAGACATAACTATACAACTATAGACATACAACTAAGAAATAACTATACAGATACAGCTGTTTATGGCTGTAAGTCTGGTGAGAATAACAAATCACAGAAGTATTTATTAGAATGGAGAGGCTGGACTAGCTTGACCTGGGTTCTGACCGATTCCATCAGAGATGAATTGGGTGTTTCGTGGGGGACTGGTGTGTTAACATTCTGGCGGCGGCATTATGCACAGTGTATCTGTACGGGCTGTTGTTTGTCGACACTCCTGTCTTTTCCACTTTGCACATTGGGTAGTGGGGAGCGTTTTGTGTGATATTCACAGGCACAGGAACGGAGCATAATGGGGACGACCCGTTGCTGTGAGGTTGGAACTACGACTAACTAACTCTTTGACATCCGTCCTTTCTGAAGAGAATTTCTGATGACGTCAAGAGTTATGACAAGACAGGCCCACAGACGATCGGCGCTGGCGCAGACACACCGGCACATGATGATGATCAGTTTATCGCAGCGAACATTCCCGTGGAAAAACAATATGTCAGTTGAGTTGACGCCTTTCTGTTCTCATTGTGTCGATTATGTTTCTGATGTAGTTTGTGGTTAATTGTTGGAGGTCGAGAGAGAGAGAGAGAGAGAGAGAGAGAGAGAGAGAGAGAGAGAGAGAGCCAGAGAAACAGTTACAGAGATAGAGAGATAGGGAGAGCGAGTGCCAGAGAGAAACAGCCATATATATATATCTATATATATAAAAGACGATGTATGTATGTGTTTAGGGATGTATGTGTATATATATCTATATATATAAAAGACGATGTATGTATGTGTGTAGGGATGTATTCGATGCGTTCGATAACGGTCCATCCGATTGAGATGAAATTTTCTACATGTATTCTTTTCATTCCCGTGCAGCCAACTGTCATAGTTTGTTAGTGTACAATCAGCTATATACTTACTAAAATTTAATATATAAATTTACGTTATATAGCGAGGGGACTTAACTTAAGAAAAGTTATTTCAATGGGCATAACTTTTAATAGCATTGCTATATATGTTATATATAGACTAGCTGACCCAGCCCGGCTTCGCCCAGCCCCTGGCGGGGATCTATCTATCTATCTGTCTGTCTATCTGTCTGTCTGTTTGTCTGTCTGTCTGCTTGTCTGTCTGTCTGTCTGACCCGGCCCGGCTTCGCCCAGCCTCTGGTGGGGAGCATCTAATTTAATTCATATAAGTAGTCATATAAGCTCCCGTTCCCGACTATCTGTCTGTCTATCTGTCTGTCTGACCCGGCCCGGCTTCACCCAGTCCCTGGTGGGGAGGATCTAATTTAATTCATGAGAGGGAGATAGATAGATAGATCCCTGCCAGGGGCTAGGCGGAGCCGGGCCAGATCAGCTAGTATATATATATATATATATATATATATATATATATATATATATATATATATATATAGAGAGAGAGAGAGAGAGAGAGAGAGAGAGAGAGAGAGAGTGGCAGACAAACAGTTACAGAGAGAGGGCGTGTGTGTGTTAGATAGAGAGAGAGTGTCAGAAAGAAAAAGTTACAGTGAGAGAGAGAGAGAGAGAGAGAGAGAGAGAGAGAGAGAGAGAGAGAGAGAGAGAGAGAGAGAGAGAGAGACATGGATCCATGTCTTCTTCTTGAATAACCCTGGAAAATGAGAGTAAATATAGGAATAATCCGAAGAAAGAACATTGTAAACTAATTAAGAGGAGGGAAAAACAGCATCAAGGAGAGCGGAAACTGACAAATGATCAACGTGCACTACGGTAGGCTGAAGTCAGTCAAGTCAAGTACCGTTTATCATACCAAGTTTAGCTAAGTACCGTTTATCATACCAAGTCAGGTAAAGTACCGTTTATTATAAAAAGTCAAGTAAAAGACCGTTTATCATACCAAGTCAACTGAAGTGCCGTTTATCATACCAAGTTAAGCAAAGTACCATTATCATACCAAGTCATGTAAAGTACCGTTTATCATACCTTGTCAAGTAAAGTGCCGTTTATCATACCAAGTTATTTAAAGGACCGTTTATCGTACCAAGTACAGTCAAGAACCATTTATCATAACAAGTGCAGTCAAGTATCGTTTATCATAACATGTAAGTCAAGTCACATTTATCATAACAAGTATAGTCAAGTCGCGTTTGTCATAACAAGTACAGTCAAGTATCGTTTATCATAACAAGTAAGTCAAGTAACTTTATCGTACCAAATAAAGTAAAGTACTGTCAGAGTCTAGAGTAGTGCAGTGATGCAGTGACATCGTTACGCCTGCCAGGCGACTTAGTCCCCAGCAGGGATGCCGTAACTTCGTTACGCCGCCAGGCGAGTAGTAGTTACCTGCCTGCGAGGTTGCTGGCTGACGAGACGGCCAGCGGTCAGGCAAGGACGACGCAAGACGCACGCATGCTCGTGAAGCCACTTCAGGATGGGAGGCAAGTTGCGAGCTATAGGCAGACAGCTCTGGGACGTGGACTCGACTGGACGCAAGGATGAGAGAAAGGCGTTGTGTGCTTTCTGTGCCTGAAAGTCGAGTGTCTGGGCACTTGGAAAATAGACTGTGAGCTGTATTGTGTTGTAAATGTATTGAAGGTCAGTATATCTTGTATGATCATCGTACTGTATATGATCTGTAAATAAATCCCTTGAACTTGTGTCCCTTGAGTCTTAAAATCCCAAATTTC
>JACEFZ010026641.1:0-19848 GCA_014155875.1 Cepaea nemoralis
TTGGACCTTCATTCGCCGTTGCATTTCTATCACTGATGAAAATATGGATACCGGAACGCTGCTCCTCGTTGGTGTATGTCAAAAATAGGGCGGCCATCTTAATACTGTCCCTATGATGTCACTGAATACGTCTGCACCGTGATGTCACTCTTCACATCCTTAACATCAATATTGACAGTTTACAAGGCAATGGTATGGTTATAGAATTTGTATCACACTTTTAAGATTTTCATTTGCAAACCCCTCGTAGATGCGGTTGTTGTGAGTGGCACTTTACAGTCTTGACAGACCAAAGTATGTGAGTTGGATTTTTGGACAAAATTCCATAACAATGCCTGAGCAGAGCTTCAGAGAAACATGTGGTGCCCAAACGACATGTTCCCTCTCTCGGCCTTGATCCAGAGGAATGGATAACCAATACGTCTGGAACAAGGTAGGCTGCAGACGCAGGCGGCTCAGCGTCAAACCTCCGAGACCTCGCCTCCAAGAGCAGGAGACGAGCGATGGCCAGACCCTAAACCCTTGGAATTTGACTTAGAGGCGTTCAGCCAAATCCCGCAGGTAAGGGTCGTATACGCGCCCGGACCACTTGGCTTGTAAACCTGTCAAATGCAAGTATCTGGACCTTGTAAGCGTGTACTACCGTCAGACTCCCAGCCTGACTCGTGCGGCTCCCGCGACCAACAAGAGTAGGCCCGCCGGAGATATTGCTCGTCTGCTGCGAGCAAATCTCCCTGACTGCATAAGTAAAGAAACGATAAAAGTATTTCAATTGCGCTTGCGCTCCCACCTATGCTACACCTTCATGTGTCTTCACAAAGTCGGACTAGAGTCAAGCTCAACAGGGTCTTCTTTCCCCGCTGATTCTACCAAGCGCGGTTGTTGTACATAGTGAACAATTGGGATTGAAATTAAATTGTAAGAAGACACATATTATGGTCGTCACTAAAAAGGTAGTTGCATATCACCTATCTTGACAGCACTGTGTCACAAGCTGCCACAATTGATGATGAAGTGAATTCAAGAATCTCCAAGGCCAGTGCGGCCTTTGGCAGACTGTACAAGAATGTATGGGACAGAACTGGAATAAGCCTGCAAACAAAGCTAAAAGTCTACAAAGCAGTTGTATTATCCACACTGCTATATGCTTGTGAAACCTGGACTGTTTATCAGCGACACGCTAGGAAATTAAACCACTTCCACACAGTCTGCCTAAGGAAGCTACTGAAGATTAAATGGCAAGACAAGATTCTAGACACTGAAGTCCTAGAAAGAGCGTCCATGCCCAGTATCCACACTCTACTGATGAAGAATCAGATTCGGTGGGCTGGTCACTTGACTCGCATGCCAGATCACAGGCTCCCTAAACGAATTTTTTACTGCGAACTGCGTTGTGGTAAACGCTCCCAAGGTGGCCAGAGGAAACACTTTAAAGACACTCTGAAAATCTCACTGAATTCATTCATTCATTCAGTAGCATGTCCTTTGCAGAACCTCGCTCCCATAACAACCTTCCGGAAAACTTCTCGATCACAAGCAAGATGTCCCGCGTCTGATACACCCATCTGGAGATCATCCGCCACATCCTGCACCCATCTTCTCTTTGGCCTTCCTCTTCCTCTCTTCCCAGGCATATACCCTTCCATTATTGTTCTCTCCAAACTGTCGTGACGTTTCAAGTGACCAAAATACTTCAATTTTCTTTGTTTTATCGTCTTTAATAACCATCCCTCCTCAATATTCAACTCTTGAAGTATGGATGCATTTGTTCTTTTCTTTACCCAAGATATTCTTAGAACTCGTCTATAACATTTATATTCAAAGGCATGTATGCGCTGTTCAGCTTGTTTAGTAAGTGTCCATGTCTCACAGGCGTATGTTGCAATGGGAAAGATGCATGCTCTTAAAAATCTAATTTTTGTAGTTCTGTCTGTCCCACACCATAATTTATTCATCTGTTTTAGTCTTTGAAGAGCAATGGATAGTCACCGTTTAATTTCTTTCATTGTGTCACCATTATTCGTAATCAATGACCCAAGATATTCAAAATTTTCCACCACCTCCAATTTTCTCCCATTAATGTATATTTCTTTCTCCATAGTAGTTTTATCTGTATGCATTATCTTAGTTTTTGCTATGTTAAGATATAAGTTGTGATTTTCACTATTCAATTGTGTTGAGGCTATTAGGTTTTCTATGCCATTCTGTGTTGTGGAGAGTAATACTGTATCATCAGCATATCGAATCTCTGGTATGTCATGGCCGCCGATATTTAGGGCATCATATAGCTCCCTGTTTATATCATCTCTTACATTTCTCATTATATTTTCGGCATACAGGTTAAACAAATAGGGTGACAGCACGCAGCCCTGACGGACTCCTTGCTTGATGTCAAACCAATCTGATGTCTCGCCATCTATTCTAACTGCTGCTTGTTGGTCTAGATATAGCATTTTTATGAGATGTACTACATGTGAAGGAAAGCCCATATTCCTCATGATTTCCCAAAGTTTCTGATGCTGTACACAGTCAAATGCCTTTGAATAATCCACAAAACATGAGAATAGGTTTACATTAAATTCTCTGCACTTCTCTATTATTAAACGCATGTTGAATATGTGATCTCTTGTTCCTCTTCCTTGTCTAAATCCAGCTTGAACTACGTTAATCTCTTCTTCCATTTTCTTACTAAGTCGTCGCATTATGACTTTTAGTAGAATTTTACTTGCATGACTTATCAGGGCAACAGTTCTATAGTTGGTGCATAATTTCAGGTTGCCCTTTTTTGGTATTGGAATGAAGATAGTTCTCTTCCAATCTTTTGGCCATATACCATATTTCCAAATCTTTGTACATAATGCATGATATATGTGTATGCTTTCTTCTCCTCCTGCTTTAATTAGTTCAGCTGGTATCTCATCACATCCAGGTGATTTACCATTCTTTAGGTTCCGGGAAGGAAATTATACTACTCGGAGACTTTAACATTGACACCAACAAATCCCATATAATCTGGGGAAATATAATTGCATCATACAACTTCCAACAAATAGTAAAACAAGATACTAGAGTAACAAACTCATCTTCAACACTTATAGATCACATTTATGTAACTTGCTCGGACAACATCATAGAATGCACCGTGCCCAATTGTGCAATGAGCGATCACTACCCAATATGCTGCACATGGTCTAAAAAAGGAATTAAAACTCCTAAACATAAACACATAACTGTAAAATATAGAAGCTACAAAAATTTCAACCAAAACGCATTTTTACAGTTCACCTCTAAACAATGTTTATCAACTTCCAGACCCGGATGATGCTCTGGAATCCTGGATGAAGATCTTTATTGATGTGTTTGATAGACATGTGCCAATCAAGGAAGTTCGAGTAAAACATCACGTCAAACCACCTTGGATCACCCAGGAAATTCTTGAAATTATGAGAGACAGAGATAAGGCACATAAAAAGCGGGATCTCAGCACATACCGTACTCTTAGAAACAAAGTTCAATATACCATACGAAAAGAAAAGAAAAATTACTTTAAGAACTTAGTAATGGATAAAACAAATAGTAAGGACATATGGAAGGCAATTAACACCTTGACAAACAAGCACAACTACTCAAATTCATTACCATCAAATCCTATTTCATGCGACCAATTCAGTAACTTTTTTCAGAATGACATAGATCAGTTGAAGGCTACAATACCAAATTCTCCTTGCAACTTATCTTTACTGTCATCGTTTTGCCAGACTAGATGCCCCCGAGATATCCTTTCTGACATACCGCTAATGACAGTCACTGAAGTACTCATTTACCTCAGTAAACTAAAAAACACAAACTCATCTGGGTTAGATGGAATCAGCAGTCGGATTCTCCGCTGTAGCTGCGCCAGTGATCTGTGTATCACTAACCTATGTATATAATCAGTGTATCACCAAAGGTCACTTTCCATCAGCTCTCAAAATCGCTAAAGTGTATCCTCTCCTTAAATCTGGTTCATTGGACAATGGTCTCCCGAACAATTATAGACCCATTTCTTTACTATCATCACTATCTAAACCACTAGAAAAACACATCCATAAGGTAACATTACAATATTTAGATCGCAACAAGCTTATAGTTGACAGTCAATCAGGATTTCGACCAAAATATTCTTGCCATACGGCCCTAACAAACATGATAGAAAATTGGCACCATAATATAAATAACAACAATCTATGTGGAGCTGTGTTTATCGATTTCAGAAAAGCATTTGATATGATAGACCATGCCATTTTAATTAAAAAACTAGAGACAATGAAAATTGGCCCTAATGTTGTGACGCTAATAACATCTTTTCTGTCAAACAGAAAGCAAGTAGTATCATACAATAAATCTCTGTCCCAAACCACTACCTTCAATACTGGAGTACCGCAAGGCTCTATTCTTGGCCCTCTATTATTCGCCATATATATTAATGATTTACCTTTGCATCTTTCGTCGTCCTGCGATCTATTTGCAGACGACTGTACAGTGTATACAAACGCTGAAAGCAGTAATTTGCTGGAGTTGTCTTTGCAACAAGAATTAAATAATGTAGTTAGGTGGAGCTATGCGAACCGTATGCAAATTAACATCACTAAAACAAAATATATGTTATTAACAACCAGACAAAGACTTCAGACTCTAAATTCACACAGATCACTTCAACTTCACGTCGATAACATGCCAGTAGAAAGTGTAACTGAGCACAAAACATTAGGCCTCATCATTGATAGAAACCTAACCTTTAATCCTCACGTTCAAGCACTCACTAAACAAACAGCGAAAAAAGTCTACCAACTCGCCAAAATTAAAAATTTCCTTGATGAGGACACAAGGAAAATATTCTATACGTCACACATACAGACACATTTTGACTACTGCTCTACAATCTGGGACGGTTGTTCCAATTCAAGCACCAAGCGACTTTACTCACTCCAGAAACGGGCCATGAGATTAATTTATAGCAAACATTTAACTGAAAATCCTAGCCTGCATAAACGCCTTCAGTTACTACCACTCCGCAAACGTCTGCTTTTCAATAAGGTCAAACTAATTCACAAAATCCTACATCGGAATGCCCAAACTACCTTTGGCCATTGTTTGAATATAATGCTAGACACAGTAAACGATTAAATTTATTACACCTTCCGAAGCCTAGGATGGACTTATACAAAACAAGCTTAACGTACTCTGCTGCTCAGCTGTGGAACAATCTTCCACATGAAATAAAAGACATCATCAATCCCTATACATATAATCGCAAATTATTTGAACACTATCTCAGTACGGATTACCTTCCCCCTTAATAATAGAAGTAATAATATAATAAAACCCTAGTATAACAGCCAGTCCCCTTTTGGTAGGCCAGTATATTCCACGTAGCTAATAACAAGTGCCACACCAGTTATTACTATTACTGAGTCGTGTAGTATTTATTTTTAATTTTTCCACATGCCTTTATAATGCATATATTTTATATTGTTGCTGTTTTCAGTTAGCCTTGAATGATGTGTGAATGGTATAATGTATGAAAGAGAGTGACAAAAGGGCAGAATGTTAGACGGGCCTGCGTGCCCAATTCTTAACCCTTTCAAAATAAAGTTTTGTTGTTGTTGTTGTTATAGCCCAAGCAATTTCATCTAATGAGGGTTCAGGTTCTGTCTCTGCTGTCATTGGCTCATGTATCTCATTCATATCCTCACTGTCACTCATATCATACATTCCACTGCAGTACTCCTGCCATCTTTCTAGAATTTGTCTAGATTATGTTAAGGTATTTCCCATCTTGTCACAGATAACATTCAATTGAGGTTGAACATTTCTTGTCAATAACTTCATTTCCTTGAACATTTCATAATCTCTTCCAGCCTTATGATATTGCTCTATTCTGGTACAGCTATCTTGTATATATTGATATTTGTCCTTTCTTGTGTTCTTTCTTATTTCTCGAGTTAAAGATTTATACTTCATCCTGCTATCGGATTCATCTCCTTTCTGTTTCAGCTCCCTTCGTTGTTTTATTAATTCTAACGTGTCTGATGTAATCCATGGCTTACGTTGCGTTTTCTTGGTCGGAATGAAATCCTTGGCTGCAGTTATCAAGATATCTCTAGCTTGTACTGCCAGTTCATCAGGTGTCATTTCTTCTTGTACAGACATCAAGACCCCAAAGCGATTCCTAACTTCTATGTTGTATGCGTCCGGTATTTGTGTGAGATCAAAACGAAGTGGCCTTGGTCCTCGGGTAAGCTTTTTGAGTTTTAATTTCAGATCTGCTTCTAATAACTGATGATCTGTATCACAGTCTGCACTTCGTAGGGTTTTTGCAGATGTTATGCTTGATCTCCATCTTCTTTGTATTAAAATATAATCTATCTGATTTTTGGTAAAACTGTCTGCAGACTTCCATGTGAAGAGTCTTCTTGGATGTTGTTTAAAAAGTGTGTTGGCTATCGTTAACTCATTTTCTGTGCAAAATTCAATTAATTTATCACCTGCATCATTTCTATTTCCTAATCCAAATTTTCCTAAAATGTGTCTCTCATTTTCAGCTCTTCCTGCACCTACTTTAGCATTAAAATCTCCCATTATTATTGCTATATCATTGTGACCAATCTTATTTAATGTGTCTTGTAGTGTGTTGTAAAAATCTTCAATTTCGTCCTCCTCTGCTGTTGAAGTAGGTGCATATATCTGTATGAGAGTTGTGTTTTTTGGACGGCCTTTAAGTCTAATAGTGAGGATTCTATCACTAACTGGATTATATCCCATTAAAGCTTTTGCAGTTGTCTTATCTAAACAAAATGCCACTCCACTCTGGCCTCCGACATCTCTACCAGAATAAATGAAAATACTTCCATTTTCAGTTGTGAAATGTCCCTTGCCGCTCCAGCGATGTTCACTAATTCCTAAAATGTGAATGTTTAACCTCTCAATCTCATCACACACTACTTTAAGCTTTCCCTCATACAAACTTCTCACATTCCACTGAATGCTTTTGGAATTTATCATGACATCTGGGAGGCTGCAGACAGAGACCGAAATTCGTGGCGTGCATCATTACGCAAGGGTGCAGTCACCTGTGAGGCAACCAGGACTGCAAGAGCTGTGAAGAAAAGGCAGGACAGAAAAACCACTGCAGGAAATCCTCCTCCAGAAACGTCAAGCATTCTTTGCTCACATTGTCAAAGAACATTTCGAGCCAAAATAGGCCTTATCAGCCATCTTAGAACCCACGGCTCCATACCTTCAACCCCACTGGATGAAATGAATGGTCATCATCATTCTTGATGGACAAACAACAACAACAACAACAACAACAACAACAACAACAACAACAACAACAACAGTTGCATATCCTTTTCGGGAGTCTCCGTGGCGAAGTGGTCAAGCCGTTTGACTCGGGCTTCGAAGGTTGTAGGTTCGATTCCGGGCCGCGTCCTTCAGTTCACGAGTGAAAATTTTCGGAGACCCCGGTGGGTCGTCGCTAGAGCTACGGAGTTCGTGCTTTGTGCGTCGCTTTCCGCACTGCGGGAAGAGACCGAGCCATGTGGGATAAAACCCGGTGCAATAAAGTCGACTTTTAAGCGACTTTTCTTTGTATATATCCTTTTCAGGGACGTAGCAGTAAACTCCAGCATTCTTTTGCTGTTTCTGATTCCTGTGCAAGTTTACGTTCAGCCGTTTGCATTGCTTGCTGAACAACCAGCACTCATTCCAAGGTATGGAAAGCATTGCAAGGCGGCCTGCTTCCTAATCGCCCGCAGCTGTTTCGAACGCGGTATGCGGGATTACGAATTGTATTAGTAATCCCTTCGTCATATAGCCGGCTGTCGTCACTAGGAGTAAAGAAATAGGCCTACACGGTGTATTTTTAATGACTGTGCAGTGTTTGAAAATATTGCCGGTCCAAGTTTTGTATTCACCCTCTGTAAAGTTCATGCAACATAATAGGTAAATACAAAACTTGGACCGGCAATATTTTCAAACACCGCACAGTCATGAAAAATACACCCTGTACCACAAAGTAGTATACGGTTAAATAAAAATATTCTTAAACAAGTGAACGGATACAACTATCTCGGAACAGGTATAACATCTGACAGGAGCTGCTTGAAGAGATTAGCCACAAGAAATGCTATGGCACATGTAGCCTTTTACAAGATGGAAAACATATTGACCTGTAAAAAGATGTCACTTGCAACGAGAAATAGTGTCTTGCAGTGCTATAAAAAAACTTGTATGGATGTGAAGCGTGTTCAATGAGCAGACAAAGTGGAAAACATATAATGGCAGTGGAAGTGTGGTCTCCGAGGAAATTGCAAAGAATATCGTGGACAGACAGAAAAACGAATTAGCAAATCCTACAAGAATGCAGACGAAAACCGTAATCTGATTAGAGCAATTAGATATAGACAGTCACAATTTTTTCCTTTTTTCAGGGTGCCCGGGAAAACTTCCAGAGAAACATGGACACTTCTGCTGAAGAAGACGGGATCTCCACTGACCCCAACACCAGAAGCCTCACAGATATATTCAGAAGCCATTTCTGCTGTAGGGTATTCCAAAACAACACGTATAAATGATTTCATACCATCTATGGAACCATTTACAAAACCCACGCCTGGTTTGTCATTCACGGCAATACCTGTTAAAGAGTTAATTTCCGCTAGTGTTTGCTTCTCGCCATTTCTGATGATAATAATTTCTAGAGATGCCAATCGAGATATATTAACTGCTGGAGGATTGGGAATATAACATATTGCTTCCAATTCGTCGGTGAGCCCAACTCGAAGTACCTCTGGAGTGGCCCCAAAGCAAGGGCACATGGTGTTAACCTGAAATGACAGCTCTTCGGTCAGGGATACAGGAATGAAGTCTTCGTCCACACCATTCAGCTGACAAATGTAATCTCCGTCTGGGTCATCTTGAGAGTGGTCCCAGATAATTAGCAGGTAACTCCCAAAGGTGTCCTCATTGGAGAGGTGGCCAGTCACATGGGCGTCTTCTAGGTGGGACACTGGATCGTGTTCGTAGTGGGACGATAGCGAGGCGATGATCTCGGGTTCGCCAGCAACCAATTTAAAGATGAGAAGACTGTCCAGATGGGAGAAGTTGGTGGAGCGAAGGTCACCCACTGAGCACAGCAGGTTAACCCCATGGAATGTCTGCTGAACCTGGAACTCCAGCTGGCATTCTTAATGGACAATGTAATATAGACGTAAATTGAAATGTGACAATGTAATAGAGACGTAAATTGAAATGTGACAATGTAATATAGACGTAAATTGAAATGTGACAATGTGTAGCGCATACTAGGGGAAATCATTATGTAAAAAGAAATCTTAAGAATAACGTGTTTTGTTTGTTTCACTATAGTGGGGATCAGAAATTTTATGTCTGTTATTTCTCAACATAGTCCCCTTGCCTGGTAACACATTTGGTCCACCTGTCCACTAGTTTGTTGATGCCTTCTGTAGCATATTAAAACGTCCTTACCCTTTCTTAGCATTGACGCCCTTAATAATACCAATCCCCAACAATTACTGTTTAAATACCTTATTTTGGGGGATTGTCATGACCCACCTTCAACAATTTTTTTGGCTTGTTTTAAATTTTCCAGGGAGTAAGGGCCCAAACCACTAGAAAATTTTAAAAAAAAGGTAAAAAACTTTTTTAAAACAAATTTTAATTACTTTTTTTCAGGGGTAAAGCGCGCCCAAAAACCATTCTCTTTACAATTGGGATGTTTAAATTTTACAAAAATTAATCTAAATTTTTGATTTTAGTTACAAGGTACAGTTCTACATATGATGGTAATAATAAATCAACCATTCTTGTCAGTCATGTTTTGGATCTGAGCCCCCCATTCTGTACCGCTTTGGGGCTTTCCTACTACATTCCTCCAGTTCTCTATCATTTGCCTTTCTCCTTAGGGAATGGTTTAAATAAAACAGGGTGTGACCGTGGACACCAAATTTAGGCAATTTAAATTTCTAGTGGGAGCCAGACTTGATTTTCAGACCCCAAAAAAGGAAAAGGGCAAGTAAAAGCAAAATTTGGCCAAATTTGGCCCCTAAAAAGAAAAAGGCCAATTAAATAACGTTTGGTACTGGGCCAACCAGGGGAATCGTAAAAAAATCTTCAAAAAAGGTTTTTTTTTTTACTTTAATAAAAATTTTTTGATTTCTTGCCCCGGGCCGGGCCCCGCCCCAGGATGGTTTTGAGCAATATCCACCCTTTTTTAGCGAGTTTTTCAAAAATTTGTTTTCTTTTTTTGGGGGTCAGACCTTTTCAACAAAGTCGGAAAACGGGGGGAAAACTAAAACCCAGAAGATTGCCCGGAACAAAAGAAAAAAAACATTTTTGGGAAACAGGTTTGCGGTTCCTTTTCACCCAGGGAAAAACTAAGTTAAAAACTTTTCGGCCCCCGAAAGGACATTTCAAAATCGGAGGTAATTCTAAAGCCATTTTATTTGCCGCCCTAGGCGGCATTTTGGCTTCCCCGCCGGGTTTTTTAAGGGTTTGGGTTCCCCGGGTTTTCGGCAGTGACCATTTCCACTTCCACCAGCAAGCTTTTGTTCGGGCCCCCACGTAATTTGGGGGTTCGCAAGACAGGGCCGTTTATTTCTTGTTTAAAGGTTTTTTTCCACCTTTGATTTAAAAAAATAAAACCATTTTTTAGGGGGCGGGTTACAGACTACCCCCCGGGGGCGTTTACAACCGAGGTTGGTTTTCCCCCTTTTTTAATCGTTTTTTTAATTTTTGGCTTTCCCTTTTGTTTTAAAAGGTTAGCAACCCTTGTCCTGGTCTGTTGGGGGTTTTTTAAAGGCCAGGCCCCTTCCCAAAAACCCTTCAATCCCCCAGTTTAAAACCATCGGAACCATATTCCCGCGCCAAACATTAATGCTTAAAACAAACCTTTTAAAGGGAATTTTGAAATTTGTGTGGGGGGGGCTCCTTTTATTTCCGAGGGTTTTCTTGAATTTTATCCCAATTTCAACCCTTTTGACTTTTGGGGCTTTTAATTATTCCGGATGGAATTATTGGATTTTTTTTCCTTTGGAAAATTTAAAAAAAATTCCCCTTTCCTCAGTTAACCCTTCAGAAAACAGGCAGGGTTGGGTTTTTTCTTTATTTTGGGCCCTATCCCAAAGAAACCTTTTTCAATTTAAAAAAGTAGGTTAATATTTTTTAAAAAAGGGTTGGGGCCCGTTTGGGGGAAAATTTAAGCAAAAAAACCCCGGCCCAAATTTAGACACCCCCGGGGGACAACTGGAATAATATCATCATATGTTCCAAACACTTATCAGGCTGCATAAATCATTTCTAATAAATAAGAAATTTTCTTACAAATAGCAGCACTTGGCAAATATATCACAGCGTTCACTAACCTCATGCCGCTGTAAGCAGTGGGGGAAAACAATTTATGTTTTAGTTTTATGGATTAACCAATGAGGAAATCCAGAAACATAGGCTCCTTGCATTATTATTGTGATTAATTATTATGTATGATTATCATATACTTAATATCAGAGAAATGTACATGTTTGAGTTTCTCTGTTATGAGATTTATATTATGTTCATGTTTTACTGTTGGGAATATACATTTTAATGTTACCCCTTGGGTCATGATGATGTTGATGTAAGAATCCTTGCGCATATAAGTACACAAGAAAATAATGTGAACCGTATGGTTATTGACCTTGGCTAATGCTGATTATTGCGAAGGAATGGAGACGGGGAATCGGAAACAAAAGAGCCTATGTCTGGACTATTCTCTTCAAAGTATGACAGATGCACTAGCAAAGTGTTGGATAGAATGGATGGCTTCACGCATCAGAAAGTCCCAGTAACAACAGCAGAAAATAATACAGAGTGAGAAAATACCTTACTCAGATTTAGAGTCAGAATGGCTCTACAACAAGCGACGGGGGACAGTGGAACGTGGACACCCACTCCTTTCCCTTCTCCTTTTGTTGTTTGTATATTTGTTTGTAATTGTGTTGTAAACATTTTACCATACCACAGTAGTTTAATGCTCGTGTTGTATTCTTTGTCATCCATTTCTATGGATAATAGCGAGTGGTGGTTTGGATTTTGTTGGACTATATCACTAAAACTGGATCCTTGGTCAACAGCCAGAGGTGATAAATGGCAACCATATCTAAATATAGTCTGGATCTAGAACAACATCAATGATAGCTGCTACGCTTATCCGCTGCCTAGCCAGCGAAAGACCGATTGAAGAGAGACACTCAGCGACTGATAGTCCTACTTCTGTCAGGATATCCAGGATGGATCTCTGTATTTAATTTCCATCAAGATAAATGGATATTCAAAATACACCGACAACAGAGTATCGTCTACTGTTACGTCTGGGAGATACCGCCTGGTACGCCATCAATCCGCGAGGTCAACAAAACCATGGGACATTCCCAGTTTCCTATTCAGGACTGAATAATCCTTCAATCAGTCATACAGCGGCAGACTCAACACCAAGTTCTAGATACGAACACCAACTCAAACAAATGGGAAGAGACACTGAAACAACATAAGCCAGTACAACCAAGGTACCAACTGAAAAACAACTTAGAAACCAGATTACCTCAAGGTCCAAATCTACAATACTCTGAAAGCAGCCAGATCCACTCAAGATCTCTGAACCGAAACACCATCAGAAGGTCATATGAAAGAAGCTAGCGGAGTAAATGCCTCTACGCTAGCAACAACACGAATCATCTGATGTTGTGCGACTCCCAGTTTGTGTGTTGGAATTAATATTCTTCAGTTCCATGTCTGCAGAAGATCAATCCTGGACATAATTCCAGATGAACCAAATGAATGACTCACCATTGTATGTTCTACACTGAAATGGAATGAATCAGAACTCTATGCTGGTTCCCTGTCGGCCTAATTGCCCCATCACCAAGTGTGGGATGGCCTATCAACATGAACCAGGTGTGTGAAAAAGCCTTTTGAACTAAATAGGAAACGGTTAACATAAACCGAGCTGTTGAACAGTCGTCATCTTTTTCATCGATAAGATGATATAGGGAAGATCCTGGTCAGAAGACTCAAGATGCATCCTCCTGAAAGCTTGACAGACTTAAGCATCAATTTCAATTGGAACACAGAGCCCAATGGCAACAGAGTATTCTTGAATTCAGCCCCACGGAGGGTAAATGTGCTTGTGTATAATTCTATTCTTGGATTATGGATTATAAATATTCACCAGCCAACTTCAGTGAACATAATGTAAGGAGAACATGACTGTGAGTACATTTATTTCTGCCCGGATAAATATGGACATTATCTGCTTCGCACTGGAGAAGAATAACCGACAGCAACATCTAAGGAAAAAGACTGTAATTAAATAATTAATTTAATTATTAGTACTAGCAAAGCTTCTATATGTGGGTTTTTTCCCCATGCCATGGATGTGTAAGATCAGTAGGTTTTTTTTTTTTTCAGTGAATGGTAGAATCAACAGATGGTTGTTGTTTTGGTTGAGTACTCTGACACCATCTCATTATTTTTTAAATATGAGAATTGTAACTGGTGTCAGAAACAATTGTTTATATGTTGGGTTTTATGAACTTAGACCATTGCTTACTTTACTGATGTACAGTGGGTCAAAGAGGTAGAACCAACTAGTGGTTGTTGTGTTGTTTGTAATAATATTGGGGTTTTTTTTCTGGGGACAATGTGGGTAATGTGTTTGTTTTTTTTTTATATTGAAAATCATTCCCATGCCTGTTCTGGAAATTCAGTGTGGTCATTACAAATATCTATGTTATCCCAGATCTTGATTTAATGCCTGAACTGTTTATCCAAAATTGTTGATGTTTACGTCAAGTCCAGTGTTGATGGTTGTTCGACCGTGGTTGTTTTATATGTTGTAAACAATCAATATCTTCTAGCACTATAGGAAATTTATAAGGTGATAAGTGGGAATGGAGAATTACACATAAATACAGTTATGAACAGGAGTGAAGTATTTTCCTTCTTGTGTTTATGGTAGAATTCCATGATTACCTTGCATTCTAGCAATGACCAGAGAATCAACTAAATCCCCTAAACAAACTTAACATAATATTCTCATAAATTAAAATCCACATCCCACACCTTCTAAGGAACAGATTTAGCATGTTGAATTTAACCAAGTGTGCACCACCTCCATTACCACATTGTCATCTGCAAACCTCTAGCTCCGCAATTGTTCTTTCAAGGGTTCAAACAAGGGAAAGTCCAATGGCGCGACATCTGGACTGTATGCTGGATGTTTCAAGACCTCATATTTCAGAGCATGTAGTGTTTCCACTGTATGCGCAGCCGTATAAGGGTGGCAGTTGTCGTGCAGCATCAATGTATCGTATATTGTAATGGCACAACGCAATTAAAATTTGTAAGTAAAATAAAGGGCCCTTTCTCATGCCTTGACGTGTATTGGGTATATGGATAAACCCCAGATTTTGTACACCAATCGACACTCGGTGGGTGATGAAAATAAATTGTACCGGTAGCCTTTCCTTCCCCGGACTTTTCCCGGGTACCTATGTGAGGCTGAGTCGACTTGGGAGCCCAGATCAATGCAAAAACATCCGCCTGTTATAACAGCAAATAGCTTTCGCTGAGTAACATGCAGTAACAAATATTCCCGTAAGAGCCAACACTTGAAAATGTTCCGGTTTAATAATGTTAATCTTATTTCCTGTTACTTTGTAATGATCACGCGCTCTTTTCTTCATCTATTATCTCATAGGATGTGTACATGTTTAGCTGTACCTTTCCTGATCTGATATAGTGTCCCTATTTTGTTCTGCTGTTCAATGATTTGGCATAATTACACCAATAGTTTGATTTCTTCTTCTTCTTCTGCCTTTATCGCCAATTGGGACACTTCCACTCAACCAACTCACATAAAGCTGTCCTATCTCTTGCTGTCTCTAGCATCCCCCATCCCCCGTCCTTATCGCATAAAAACTTGGAGTTGGCGATCGATGACAGAATGTCGCGCCATATGTCTACAAGCAGCCGTCATTCTTTAATGTGTCGTTGATCGAGGAATGACTGTCGCGCCATTAGTCTGCAGGCGACAGACATCCTTTGATGTGATAGACAGATTGTCTGGGTAAAAGTCGGCAAGATCTTTTGTTGTGGGGAAATTATTCTACAGATTACAGACTGGCGGGACTTTTTGAAGTACCGGGACAAGTCCCCAGATGAAAGCGGATTAGACGACTAGTTGTTTACATACAGTCGGAAACAGAGAGAGAAAAATAGCTTCTCGATGTCTAGTGTCTAGACAGACCTGTGACGTCATTCAGACACAGTATTAAAACCAGTCGGGATAAACAAATTTGGGGGAGTTGACCAAATGTTGTGAAGCGATACGGACGTGTGCATTATTCCTAGCTTGATTACCGAGAGAGACTATAGTGTCTCATGTTGATTTGCATCGGCGGACATTTAACCAATGCGTTATTCAATAGTCTCGATTTCAAGCAGGAATAAATATATGGTTTCAATATATTTTACCACCAGCTAGAAGAAGAAAGTCATGGCTCGAGTATTGAGGGCAGAGTTTACTTAGAGGCTTTTGCACTGGGCCCATAACCCAGAGGGTCTGCAGGAACCTGGCCTCTGCTGAGCAGGAAACGATGTTTATATAAGTGTGCTTCTTAAGTGATAGTTTATATCACAGTAAAATAAAGACACTGACAACATCACCAGTACCAGGAACACTAGTAGATACATAGATACCTGGAACATCAACATTGTGTGTTGACATTGGGGAATTCCTATCATTACCAATTACCAGTGTGTGTTACAATTGGCGAATTCCTACAAAAAGTGAAATACTAACATTTAGTTTTTTCAAAGTGACAGTAACATTATTTTTAGGATTCTCTGATCACAGAACTTTTATGAACAGAGTAGTTACACTGTGTGTGTTAGATTGATGGTCAATGTTGGACTGTTTCCACTATTGATGACCAGGCATCTGGACTGTTCAAGAACTATCGGAGGAAGTCGACACTTGGCCTGAGAGACACATCATTTGGGTGTGGTCTTCTGTCCTTCATATATGGTGCTGTTGTGTGGCCAGTACAGTGAGGAAACAGACTTTGCTCCTGAGCTATTCGGTCTGATTCTACATACCCACTAGATTATACGACAGACATTCTACACATGCACTTTGCACATACATGACACTTTTCTCTATTAAAATTAATTTGTTGTTTTGTTAGAGCCAGTGTTGTGTGGTGTGTTGTGGAAAAGAATGAGAGGGGGCATGGTTCAGTGGTAAGAGAGAGAGAGAGAGAGAGAGAGAGAGAGAGAGAGAGAGAGAGAGAGAGAGAGAGAGAGAGAGAGAGAGAGTGGTCCAGGGACTGACAGGGTATTGTGGACAGAAAGCTAGGAGATCCTCAAGATAATGATATGGGGTTAAAAGAATGTCGGTGTTGATTCCCCTCACCCCAGGGGCGACACACACACACACACACACACACACACACACACACACACACACACACACACACACAGAGTCCTCCCAATATCTTATTCTTCTTTGCGTTCATCCGGAGTGTTTTTTCAGATGTGATTGCGGTGTGTCTGTTATGCGCCCTTGGGCTGAAACCCGTAGGCCAACACATCCGGCTTTTAGCGTGCATTTTTGACCAGGTTTGCATTCCTGGGAGACTCTCACTTTTGTGGTGCCGTCCACCTCCCAGTTGGTCGAGTTAGAACAGTCGGAGACTTCACGGTCATATCCCTCAAAGGAAGGCAGGGACAGTCCATAGCATTTTCCGCCATCCTGGGTGGCTTCCATAATTGCAGAGCCGACACATAATGCTCTGGTGCTGGGCACACCGAGGGAATCGTCACGTCCTGCTCATGGCTGCTTTAATTCCTCACTTCAATATATTGGGCATTTCGTTAACCCCGGGCCGTTCCCGCACAAACCAGACAGGTCTGCAGACGGTATCCACTCAGCGAGTTTTCGACACGGACATGAGCTTGTCGTTGCGCCCGTCAGAGCTGTTCCAGGCACGATGGACATTCGGAAAACTACCTAGTCAGAGCTGTTCCAAACAAGAGCGGCATTCGGAAACTAGGTAGTCAGAGCTGTTCCTAGCACGGGAGACATTCGGACGAGACAATTCACTCGGATGTAAATGCGTAGTGCCAATTTTTATTTTGCCACCCGTAGGACGGCACTTCCGGCTTCGGCGGGCATTTTTTAATGAGGTTAGCCTTCCTCGGGTTTCGAGGCACGTTAGACTTATTGTTGTGGTGTCGCCCACATCTCAGCTGGTCAAGATAGAACGATAAGAGACATCACGGTCGACCCTCAAGGGAAGGCAGGGGCAGACCATGGGCATTCCCTTGCTATCCAAGGAGGCTTCCATAATTGCAGAGCCGGCACATATTGCTCTGAGACTGGACTCACACGAGGAGTTGCCTCGTCCTGCTCAAGGCTGCTTTAGTTCCTCACTTCCATGTGTTGGGCATCTCGCTTGCCGCTGGTCGCTCGAGCACACACCAGGAATGGTCAGACAGCGGGCGACATCCACTAGGTAAGCTTTCGTTTCGGACTATGCAATGGAATCGCTAGCCGTGTGCGTTCCATGTCGTGTTATTAAGACATTTTTCCACCTTGTTTTTCCACCTTTGTCTACTCTCTATGAGTTAGATACAGACAGTTTTCGTAGCCATTTCATTCGACTGGGGCACTTCTTCAACCTTTTAGTACTCGCTCACGAGGTAGGCTACATGTGCTGCCGGCTCAGCACCTTACCTCCGTACAGCAGTGAGCTGAGAGCCTTCGGACAAGTTTCTGAATTGGGCATGTAGCATGCTCAGTATCTCACTTCCGTTTTTCGGTGGGTGAGTATCGGCCGGGATCTCTAATCCAAGGGTAGTAGCTTAGAGGCGTTCATCTACATCTCTCAGATGGAGGCCTTTGTGTAAGTGTCTGGACAAAGTTTGTGGCTTCGTGCGCCCGAGTTTAAATTCTGACTGGTATCCTCAGTCTACCTGCAGAGCAGCAGGTTGTGTCTCTCTTAGTCTGGTCCCTATCCCAAGAGCTGTCCAATATGTAGTTTATATCCATTGTCACAGCGCTTGGGGTCGGTGGGACACGCAAGCTCCCCCACCACGGCAAGGTGGAGACACATCGGGGGAGGTCCTCCCAATATTATTCATATCTGCCTGTAATTCTCTTTTCCAAGTGTGCCACTATTTCTTTTGCCTTGCGGATTCCAGTCAAGGCAGTGTCTAATTATATTGTCCTCATGTATTCTCAATGTGTGTCCTAACCAGGGCCAGCGCCTTTCCCTCACCTCTTGGTTCACTGAGATTTGTTTAATCTCCATGAGCTCTGCATCGGTGATTCGGTCATAAATGTTGTTTGACACTGTTATATACACTGGGTGTGTGTTATTTATATATTATGCAGACAAATGTGGATCAGAACATATACATGATGCGTCTAAAGTGACTAAAACACCACTATCGTGTATGTTCTGGGTTTGAATCTGTAGTTTAGCACTAGCAGGAAGGCTGGCGGTAGAGGATGAAGCAGGGGAGTGTTGAACAAACTAATCACTAGACCTAGTATCCTTGCTCACCGAGATCTTCTGAGGGAGCTGGAGCACAGACGGGCATGTCCGGAGTGCCGCTGCGTCATTGTGCGATGACACATTTTAAGACAACATTCTGACTTGGTGAATGTGGACAACATATTTGACTTCAGCAACTGAGACTTGCGACCTTCCGGGCCTGTTTGTGCTCTGTGTGACGCTTTCGGTGGACCGATTTGCGGGAAGAGATTAAGCCATTTGGGATAAAACCCGGTGCAATGAAGACTAACATATTTTCTTTAAACCCTCTTTTAAAATGTGACTTGTGCTTTTGATTCCTTGTCATCACAATTCCTTACCAAGCTTTCACAATTTGATGTAATGTGACCAACATATACGACTTGTCTCTTCTATTCCTTCCTCCATGTGCTATAATTTCGTACAATTTGATGTAACGTGCCAAAATATATAACTTGTCTCTTCTGTGTGAGACTGTGTGGGGATATGTGTGGGTGGGGGATGTGTGGGTGGGGGTATGCGTTTGGATGGGTTGGGGTGTGTGGGTTTTTGTGGGTAGTGATATTTGTGGGTGTTTGTGGGATGTGTGGATGGATGTGTGGGGGTGAAAGTAGGGGTGTGGGAATGGGTGTGGGGGATGTGTGTATGGGTGGAGGATATGTGTATGGGATGGGTGTGGGGTGTGTGTGTTTATGTGGGTGGAGATGTGTGGGTGGTTTGAGGAAGTATGTGTGGGTGGCGGGGTTGTGTGGGTAGGGGATTGTGTTGGGTGGATTGGGGATGCAAGGGCGGGTGGGAAAAAGTGTATGGTTGTGGGTTTGAGATATGTGTGCGGTGTGTTGGTGGGGGATGTGTGCATGGTATGTGGGTGGGGCGTGTGGTGGTATGGGTGAGGATATGTGTGTGGGTGAGGGGTAGTGTGTGGTGTGGGGGATGTGTGTGATGGGTGCGGGGAATGTGTGTATGGGTGGGGTATATGTGTGGGTGAGTAGGGGATGTGTGGTGGTTGGGGGAAGTATGTGGGCGTGTATGGGTGAGAGATGTGTGCGTGGATGGGGAATGTGTGGGTGGGGGTGTGTTAGTGGCTTAGGGATGTGTAGGTGGGTGAGGGATGTGCATGTGTCGGGGTGGGATGCGTGAGTGGGTGGAGGATAAGTGTGGGTAGGGGTATTGTGATCGAGAGATGTTTGGGTGGTGAGGGTGTTGGTGG